>WAAB01015976.1:0-35493 GCA_013389865.1 Piaya cayana
CACCCTCTTCACTTCACCTAAAGGTTCTGCCAGTGTGACTGGTGGTTTCAGCTATACCCTGTAGTGGGTCCGTTGGAGCTGGCTGTAACTGACTGTCTGGCATGCGGCAACTCCTAGCCTCTTCTCATGGATAATACCTCTGCAGCTCCATTTCTACCAAAATCTGACCACCCTCACCCAATGCACACATGAATGCAGATAACAGGATGAACTTCGTTGAAACAGCAAGCAGTGATGGTGGCCTGTTTGAGAGCTACTGACTGGGAGTAGGGGATGCTAGTAAGTCATGGCAAAAGCCACAGAGAAATTTCCCACTTCTCCTAGGGCTAAAAAAAGCACAGAAAATGGAATGTTAGCTTTCCTCACACTTACAGTAATGGGCCAGGTAGAGTTGGAACAGTCCAGGAACTGGATATATAATACTTACTGTGGACTGCTATGTGGAGGCTGCCATTCCTCTGTTCTTATTGTATTTTTCTATTTCATGCCTTCCTAGTTATGTTTGGATTCATTAAACATGATGTCTACACAGCTAAGCCTGAAATGGCTGTGTACTAGTAGCGATGTTGCTAATTGTTATTACTGTTGTTAATGGCTAAAGAAAGTTGGATAGGCTCACAGGAGAAAAAGGGAAATTGGATGTTTAACCAGACTAATGCAGAGTAAAACACAGCTAACAAGAATCATGTGAAAAGCTTATATTTAAATTACAAATATCATCATCTTGTGGAAATTAGCATTCCATTTAAAGGCCTGTTTGTCTGTGGCTTTGTATAACAACAGATCGACAATATTTTAGAGTATCCATGATAATAATAGAAGGGAGAAAAAAAAAAACCTCATGAAAGGTTTTCTCTTTGTAAAGGACCTTCATATTTATATCATATTTATATCATATTATTAGAATTTATATAATTGAAATTTTTTGACAAAATTGAAGATTAAAATTTTTCCCTTGTGGTTTTTTTCTTTTATTTTTTGTGGTTTTGTCTAACTCCACATGCTATGGGTAACTTTGTAGATTCCTTATCCCTTTTCCTGTGGAAATATGAGTATTATTTTGATTTATGATCTTACACATTTTTAGATTATTTTTGTAATTTTGTTGGTTTACTGCAGAATTCTTAATTTGGGCAAACAGCAAGAGTTTTGTTACTTCACATCTATAATTAACTGCTTGGATAGGAGCATGGGAGTTACTTTTGAACCCAACACTATTTATGAGAGCAAGAGGGGAATCTATTGCACCAAAAATGAAGATTTCTGTGGTGGATTTCTTTTCAGAAAAATGTGAAAGATGTAGGCAAACAGAAAATAGTAAAGAAACTGCAATAGTGGAATTACAGTAGACAAAAGGAGACAATGCCTAGTTCAGAGAAAAGGAAATTGTAACCTTTTACTCTAGGTGAACTTGAGCTCATGACTTTGTGGCTAAAGGTGATACATCCTTAGATGATCAGTATGAAATGCATCATTGTTTAACATATGTGTATGAGGCCAGAGACATAAAATCAGGCTTACTCTGTAGCACTTCCAGAAAATCAAAATTTGCAGAATTGTGATTGTGTTCAGACTGAGATAATAAATTCTTCTGAGAGACAAAATACATATGCTCTCAAGTGATGATCTGATAAAATGGTCACGTGATTTTTGATCAACGTGTGGTCAATTCTCACAAGATGAGAGCATAACTGGGGATCTGTGGTTGCCTGCAATATGCACTTATCTCTTCAGCAGAGGTTTAGTAGGGGATAGAGCAGTCTCAAAGATTGCCAGTTTTTCCTTTAAGATCCAAGGGAATTCAGCTTGTGAAGTTGGGTTGATATCACTGACCTTACTGCATGACTAGAAGTGAACATTGCAATATCCCATTTAGAAAGCTATCATTTTAGAAAATGTCTGTTTCATTTAAAAAATGATAGAGTACATCTCACAGTCTTAAAGACTCTTGAGACTATATCCATGTCTCTTCTGTGATTTATACAGGTATAGTCATCATTCGTTTTACTCTCGTAATGAGGGCTGCTCCAGGCAATCCACACTTTTAAGCATAGGTAATTCACCACACACAGTACACACCAAGTAATAAGACACTCTAATTCTGCATTTAAAAAAATCTTTTTATTCTCAATGGATAAGTTCTGAACTCTAGCATGTCTTCAAATGGTAATTATTTTATTTTTCGTTGCTTTCTTACACATTTTTGATGTTAAGATAAATCATGAGTTTACTGTCATTAGAAATGAAAATAAACAAAACTGTAAAAACTGCATCACTGCTGCTTGAATGGTAACTCAAAAAGCCTCAGTAACAGCATCATGCTGTCTTCCAAATCGCTGACATGATACCTAACTGATACCAACAGACGTCAGATATGTTAGTGGCATTCTTGCAAGTATTTTATATTAAGAGAATTCCTTCTTTCATTTATGTATGAAATCAGATCATTTGCCCTGTGAAGTCCTCTTTGAAGAATTTGTCCTCTCCAACACTCAATAACCACAAAAAATGAAATTAACTATGTTAGCTCTCTTAGCCAAATTTATTCCATGGCTGTGACTGCTGAGGGCATCAGGACTTTCTAAATATTTCATCACTGCTTTGGCTCAGGAAAAGTATTTTTTTCTACTTCTAGGCAATAACAAAATTCTCATTCATAAGAGACTGTTCTGTCCTCTCCCTCTTCTGTTTTTCTTTCTTTGCAGTGAAGAGCCAAAGTGAATGTATAGCAGCAGATATACTTTCAATGGCTAAATCTGATTTTTAGTTCACAGGCTTCATTTCTAAGCTATCAGGAATGTATACTCCCAAGAAAAAGGCTCCAATGATGAGATGAAATTGAAAATCTGGAGATTTAGAAAACTGCACCAAGATGGGACAGGGTTGTTAATGCATTAAATGTCTCGGTTATCACTGACAGCTGTGCTGCATATCTACTAGAAAATCACCTAGGCAACACAGGGGCCTTAGCTGTCTGAAGATCTCTCACCTAATAGTTGATGAAGTTAATAGAAATCAATCAGCTTTCTAAAGTCCCTGGACAGTGTGGCAACTGCAATCTCGATGCAAAGCAAAAGCTGAAGCAGGAGTAAACCCAAACTATTGGCAGTTTATTCCAGGCCGCTGGAAGTGCACTGTCTGTCTGAGAAGTTGGAGAAGGTAAAGCATGTGCTGTTTTCTTCCCTGTCTGGATGCTTATGTCTCTGATTTTGTACAGAGGCTGCAGGAGGAGGGCCTTATGCATCTTCAGCTCTTCCTGGCCTTCTGGATAGAAACAGCAGTATAGAATACCTTTTTTCCTCCTGATGCACTGTAGAATTGTCTTGGGGGTTTTGTTAGAAATTAGGGTGGTTTATAACCAAACATCGATCTGGTTTTTTATTAAATTTAAAAAATATATGTATCTTTTAATCTAAAATTTAGTAGGATTTTAGTGATTTGTAAATGAGACTAGATTGTTATCTTATGTCCTAAATGAAATTAAGAAGCATTTCACATTTTGTTTTTCACTCAAACTGGGCACAGTCCTATCTTAGCTGGTTTTAGGCAAAATGCAGCACCATATCAAATCTGATGGCTGATTATTATGGACAAAAAAAAATCTGCTATGATTTTTCTTTGAAAACAGAGGTTGCAATTGCCCTGTTACAAGGTGGACAGGATAAGTGGAGAAGTCTATTTTACTTTCAGAGTTTATTGATGCATATTAGAGTGAAATGCTTAATGGTTTTGCTGGAATTTGTACTGCAAACAGTGAAATAAATGTGCCAGGCAAACAAGGAAGGCAAGATTTGGCCTGTTATGAAATGTAGCTCAGGATTAAGGCATGAAAATACTCAGCTTCAAACCAGACTGATGATGTAATCTTGCACTACCGTGCAAGAACACTTCCATCTATAAACTGGCATTGTCCTGGGACAACAGAAATTCAGATAATCTAATCTATATCACTGTTCATTTAACAGATGTGCATAAGTGACAAATAGTTATCCCTAACCTAACAGCTATTAAACTGTATTTGTTGAAAAGCCCTATAAAATAAAGAGCAATGTCCAAAGTATCTAAATACCACCTCCAAGAGTGCTGCCAGAAGTTGCAACTTTTCTGTGGAAGGAAGGCAACTGAATAGGAGAAGGGACCTGAGGAGGTGGCGAAAATGCTATGATAAGGGAAAATAGATGAAGAAAGAGCTGCTGAAACGTTTTGCTGAAGAAGGAGGAGAAAAAGTATAGTAGAACAATTATGTAAAGGAAAAAAAAAAGGAGAAATCTCCCAACAAATTCTCCCTCCCAAAACACAAGATAGTGTACTGAAGAGAGATGAGGCCAGTGTGCAGAAGGCTGTGCGAAAGCATGAGAACAGAAGGGAGAAAAATCTGCAGACAGAAGGCAGAGCAAAAGGGAAAGGACAGGAATATACACACTGCTATTGGAAGAAGTCAAATCTGTGTAACTGGGGACTCCTTGTTAAGAGCAACTGAAACCAGATGAACCCCAGAAAATGGAGTGGCATGTTGTCTGTCAGAGTAACAACCACAGCAGCTGGGGTTGAAATGGATCTGGAGGGAGGGATCCATGTTTCACATGGGCACATTTTTTCTGGAATAATTCCAGGATGACATGATAGAATGGGAAAGGCAAAAGACATTTGTTTATGAAAAAAAAGATGGATATATGATCCTCAGAACATTTGCACTTTCTAGGTAAGATCTGAGATGATGGACTGGTGACATAAAGAAAATCTGCAGGTGTTCAGTCACTGGGATTCACTGAAAATTCTTGAAGTGTGACTGTTCTGGAACAGTAGGTAACTAAAATAAGACTGCTAGTGAAAAAATCTATTGAATCATAACTTTGGATCCACAGAAGTTGTTGTGGGTAGAAAGTGATCAACCGAACAGATGTTAGGTGAAAGAAAATATTTGAACCTGGGAGAACTTTTTTCCCCATTTTTTATTTTTATTTTTTTCCCAATGAATGTGATAATTTGAAGTTTCTGCATCTACAGCATTTGAGCCGGGTAGAGTGGTACCTCCAGTAGTTCAGGTGACTTCTTCAGCTGGCAAACACTGGGTAAGCAAGGTAAAACAGACAGCAAGCAGCCTGACCATGGCAGTGTATGCCTTGTAGAGCCCTGAGAGCAATGGTATTGAAAATATGTGCTCTCCTGAGACATATACTTCTCTCTCTCTCTCTGTGAGTTATAACCCTAATAAGTGCCCTGTGCCTGTTGTGAGGTGCCCTGTTTCTTTCCCAGGAAGAAGTTACTCTTAAGTATGATGAAAACAATCATACATCTTGAAACCAGAGCTCTGGCAGTGACTTTGAGTGCAAATGTTTTAAATTGACTTTTTCCTTCCTGGGTGAAAAAGGAAGATGATGAAAGCTGATGCATGAAGAAACCACTAAGACAAGGACACAGAGCAAATTTTAAAGCAATTTGCGAGGGAGTTTGACTGCTGAATTTGAGTGCAGAGTTGTTTTTGTTGGAGCTCATAAAAGTAATGCTCTCTCCAGCTATGCTTTCATCTAAATATCTCACAGCAGAAGGGCTGTTTTCAGCCGAACATTTGCTGACTGTGTTGAAGAGCTACTATTGTACTTCAATATGTCATCTTCCCTGTGTGTCAGAGACTTCCTGAGTCTGGCTGATATAATGTTTGACTCTGGTCAGTTGATCTAACATCACTTTTGATGATTCCTGATTCACAGCCTAGACTCAGTGTGTTTAAAAATCTTATTATTTCCATCACTGTTTTATTTGTGCCAGGCTGCTTTTGGCCTTAAACCCATCTATGCCAAGGTAAGACATAGTAGCTTTGAACATGTGCAATACTCTTGATAGACAACAGGTCTGTGTCAGGAACCTCAAGAGAGCATAAAATCTGTTGACCTCAAATAAATCTAATGGAGATAGGTCTGACTGCATCTATATTGGTGTTTTCATTCAGAACAGCAGTCCAGTTTTTAAGCATATCCCTCACTGGTTTCCTACTGTGTTTTGGCTTAGTTTTGCTAAGAATGAACAAGAATCCTCTCTTGGGAAACCTAAACTAGAGCTCCACTTCAGATGAGGGCACAAATGCTCTTCAGCCTTTCTTGAACATATGTGGGTACACGTGTCCTTTGGATGTCTATAAATTACTGAAAGTGCAGTACAGGGTTTGAAAATAAATGTAATTAGAAGAAAAAATTCTGAACCACTTACAGTGCAAATGTAGTAATTAGGGGAAAATATTTGCTAATGCAGGCACTACTGTATGCTAGGCAGTAGAGTGGTCCACATATACTACTGGGAATTGACTTACATGGGTCTTGGACAACATATGATTATTTCCAAATCACAGGGAATTAGGGACTATATTTGTGCTTCTCAGAACATTCTATCTGTCACCTTCCAGACTTTGTCTTCAGCTCCCCAAGGAATAAAATCTAGGATGGGGGCCGACACATAGTAACCAAATGTGACAATGCCACAGCTATCAGGTGGCTGCAGTGCCATGTGGTTCTCATCTAGAGTTCCCAACACAAATTTCCCCTTGCCCTTCAATAAATCAACATTTATGTATAGTGAAGTATAAAGCTGTCCAGGATAGGATGGTTGTGTTTATCAATGTCTCTAAGGTTCTTTTTATCCTATTCCATTACTGTTCCTACTCCATAACCTGCAGCCTTTGTCCTGCATGTGGAGGATCAGACACTAATTGCTGCTTTACCTCGTTAAGGGATTAGGTACTAAATCTCAGTCTCAGTTAGGTGTCCAAATGAGTAGGTTAATCTGAAAAGTTTCCTTCTTGCTCTCATTTACCACAACAATAATCCTGAGTAGTGTTCTTGATAAGACAATTTATGGTGTGAATTTAGACTCTGACAAGCTAGTTATTTCCCAAGGGGCAGTTCCAACAGCCACTGCTCAGGGCAAACACCTTACACTACTCAAGCACTGCTCCCATCTCCATTGATTTCAGTGCTAAACCAAAAGCTCCTAGACTAGCATTTGCCAGCTACAGCATACTATCTTTAAAAGAACATACTATACTCCTTTTCCAGAGTTTTATGTGTTCTCCTGTGGCTATGAAACCTACCTTTGTAGCTTCTTTTTTTTCTTCCTGATAAATACAATGCTGCAACAATTATAGCCCATTCTTGGATTTGGAATGATTTTAGTTTCAAGGCCCTTCAAAGGTATTTCAATCTGCCTTTCATAAAGCATTCATTTTGTGCTTGTTTTCTTAATTAATAGAACTGCAGGGCTGGATGTCTGTTTTTCTGGTTTTGATCTTTTCTATACTGTCCAAACCAGAGCACTTCCAGCAGCAGGTTTATATTTTCTGTGCCTGTAATAATAAGACTTTCCCTTTGGCCAATATATAGGACCACAGTGAATAACTTCTGCTGAAAGGGAAACTGCTGATCTGGGTCAGGTAATTCTCTGCCATCAGCTGCTTATTTTTAAAAGAATATGTGCAGATTTGTGAATGCCATAAAAGCTATTCACTCTTCTTGTGCACATTTTCCAAGGCTGTCTTTTGATGTATGGCCTCTGCTCCTTGCAGGATTGCAGTTATCAGGGTTCTAATCATGTGACGGCCCCCTCATCTACCTGACTTCTGCACTGGGAGTGCTCCAATCCTGTGACAATGTTCCCACATTCCCCAGTATGGCTGCATCTACCCTTGCATTCTCAGGGTCAGCCTCGTGGCTGTTCTTTTACTCTACCTTTTTTTTTTTTTTTTTTCTGCCAAATACAGCAGTATGCAGCTGTAATCAAGCAATCTCTTAACCCCAATTTTGCCAGCCACTTTCAGGTCAAGGCTTTGATATCAAATCAGTAGACTGCTGAATCCTTTGGCATGGAGATTAGAAACTTCCACATGGGCGTTTCCAAACTGCTAAGCCAGACTCCCATTTCACTTCAGTTACTGTGATTTAGATTTGGATGGAATTTGCTGACTTGAGTGGCTTCTTCCCACTGCTTATACTTAATGATATATAAAGGGAGTGCTCACTCCAGCTTATCTAGGGATTGTACACAGACATTTATCAAGCTGAAGAAATGGTGTGCTCATTTGAGATTAATGGGTCACTAGCTGATAATGACTAATGTCTTTCAGAAAGATTCATCCAGTTCAGTTTTTACCATCACCTACATGGAATTCTAGATGTTAACAGCCAATACTATCCAACTATACTACCAAAGTGTTCAAATAGTAGTAATACTACTTACAAAAAAAAGGCTATTTTAGTTTTTGGCAGCACCATATTTAAGACTACCAGCATCTTATTTGAGTTGTACATAATTTATTTAATCAATGTGCTCTCTGTGAAAGATTTTCTTATGTCATATACCCTGGTTCTATCTTTATTTCTAGCCAAAATTCTCTCCCATGTATTTTTTTAAATACCATATTTGGTAAGAGTGGCCCCAAATTCAAATCTTATTGTACTTGTCCTACTTTGACAGTCTATGCTAGATGTGCTTGAGATTTCCTGCTGCCTTGTACTATCTACTAGAGAAGGTCTAGAACCAAATATTGAGTTCTCAGATAGTTCCAAAACGATTTCTAGGTGGAAAAGGAGGGCATGTCCAGGGACACTCAATCTCAGGAGTCTTATATGCTTTGTGGTGTTTCTTCTTTTTCCATGCAGTGTGAATTATCTGATTGGAAAGAAGCTATCTAATATGAGAATAATGTCTGTTCCCATGTTTGAAATGATGTCCAAGAGCATTTCTGGGTCTATTTTCAAGCACACCACACTAAATTAAAACTTGGTCTTCTGTGAAAAAAAGGCAAGTTTCTTTCATGATCTGTGTGTATCAGTATTCTGCAAAAAGTAGGCAAAGAACTGACTAAAAACCAGACTGCAGGACTGGGCAAATGTGAGTTTTTATGATTTTGCATTTTAATGTTGCACTGTGGTTTACTGCTTTTACATTTGGATGCCTGTTAGCAAAATCTGAGAGGTAGAGCTTAGTCAGAAACTTATGCAGATAGTAAAGGGGACATTAACCTCTGGTTGCTACCTTATTCTGTAGCAGCACTAAAAAGGCATGTGCAGATCAGAAGGATGAAAAGGAGACCTCATACAAGTATGAGATAAGGTTATTTTTAACAGGATTCTGAATTCAAACTAAATGTCCAATGCCTTGAGCAGTGGAAAGATTCAAATTACAGTGAAGGGGGTTTAAAGAGCTATTATGAGTTGTACCTATTATCTAAAGTTTGTCCATAATTTGGTACTGAAAAAAAAGTCTTCCAGAGCTGAGTAGCATTGTCTTAGGAGGACAGTAAAGAGGCAATTTCTTATCTGTACTCGTTGATCCCCCTCATCGTACAAATACAAAGTAACATATTCTGCTATTCAAGTCTAATCTACTGCTATAATAATTTAGAATTACTGTGTTCCATGAAGAGGGAAGAGAAATGCACCCGTTTCATGTGTGTGTGTTTACACAGGAACTATGTGAGTGCACTGGAAGGTTCTGATCTCTTAAACTTATTCTGAGGCCCATGTTACCCTATTAAATGTAGGTTGAAGTTCAAAATAAATTTTTAATTAGCAGCAATCATTTCTGAGACTGCTGCTGACAATGGCTGGCTTGTTAAAATGAGTTACTGTTTTTGAAACTGTAATTAAGGTAGTTCTGTGTCGGAAAGATTGGATGTGTTCCTGTTCATCCATTTCTTGGCACAATCCACTGCTCTCTTCCCAGCCAATGCCATTTCTTCCTTGCACACCCATTCATGGTCATCATTTTTGATCATATACTATGTGACAGCTGCAGACTCATGAAGGTATGTAGTGGTTAAATATAAATGAAATGATAAAAAGCTAAGTTTCTTTCTCATGTTATAACTCAATTGCATAAACAAATCAGTGCTAGACCACTCTACCTATGCAATACAAGAAACTGGCTGAATCCAGTGTCCCATGAAATGAATGGAAATACTTTGGTCCCAATGGGTCTTCAATCAGGTTCACTTTACAGACAGTCAAATGGTCTTGTGTAATAAACAAATATTTTATTTTGGGGAAAATAGAAGGCAAGGAAGGGAGGAGGCAAAGGAAAGTCTGATTTTACTGCAGTAGAAAGAAAATAGAGGAAGGAGATAATAATAAAAAGATGTTGGCGAAAATGAAGTTTCTTATGCAAATTATGCCATTTGAATAGTTACCATACATTTCAGTGAATGAAGATACTTTAATTAATTACAGCCAGTTTTATACATGTTTTCAGAGTCTTTCAGAATACTTCATACGGTGTTTTGCTGATTGATAATAAAGATTGTTATAAAAACATTTTTAAACTTGTTATATGCTGATGCTTGTGTGCTGCTTTAAATAATCATCCTATCACAGAAGGATGCTAATGACTTAACAACCTTAAGCTTGCCAGCTTGTGAAACCCTGATGTATAATGTAGATAAATTTGCTTTTTATATAGCCATGCAATCAATGTGTTCAGGAGACTTATGGTCTCATGCAACTATTAGCTCTACTTTACATAAATACTATGTTTTATCAATGGACAAATGCATCATGTTATATGGTAAGGTATCACATAAAGAAATCTAGAATTTTAATAAGAACTTTCTGCTGTATTTTTATATATTGGATACTTATGGAATAATTTTTCATAAAGCTTCATGAGTCATTCTAGAAAATCATTGATTTCATACAAATAAAAAATTACCTGGCTTGGGAAATCTGAACTTTCTCAGCTATTACCCATTTGTGTACTTCGAGGAAAACTGTTTCTGACTAGATATATTTCAAAATAGTAGAAGTTCTGTTCTATATTTGTCACCTGTGAATATGTGGAATAAACGTGTCTTTAGAAGGGCTGTGTATGTGGGTGTTGAAAGTATGTATTTCTATGAACTTGATCATATGAATAGAAAAAATGCAGAAAATAACAAAAGTGAAAAATACAGTAGGGAAGGGATTGTACCTTAAAGTGTAACTTGTTAGTTGGCATTGAGGTCTGTATCAGAACTTTCTGAATTTTAATTTAGAACACAAAAAATGGGTCAAAAAAACTTCACCACTGTATAATATACCTCTAGACATCTTTATGCACTTGAATACGTAGAAGGCAATATTTCTGTTTGTGAAGTAATAGTCTGAGAAAAGAAAAAAATTACTAAGAGTAGATTAATTGCTTTTGCAGGTAGTAAATTTATTAAAAATACAGCTTAGTGAAAGAACAAAGCTGCCTATGCATTTGGGCAAAGTTGGTTAATACATAACCTTAAAATGAATGAAGTAGATAAGAAGACTGAAAAAAAAGTGAAAAATATTTTTCTTGCATTGTTTCTATATTAAACAATTTAACTTTTCATGTGGAAAGAGTTTCAATTTGTGAATGATTTTATCTTCTATGAAATTGATTTTTTAAAAGGAAATGAAGGAACAAATTCTTTGAGACTAATGGAAATGACAAACTCTTTTTTCTTTTCTTTGTGAAGAAGAGAAGATTGAGAGGATTGGTATGGTGCAGACAGAAACCTTTATGACTCCCATGACTTCACTTATATGATGTTCTCTGTTATGCATGCAGCCTTAGTAAAATAACCTGTGGCTGAAATTCTCATTGTATTCCATCTGTGGGAGTTCTGTCATGAATTTGGAAGAAGCCACAATTTCACTCTCAATCTTTAAGAAGCATTTCTGCACTTATTAAATGATGAGGGAGAAACTGGGAGTTAGGGAGGCAGATACATAAGAGTAATAGTCTTTTTGAGATGGATGGGTGAGGAGGGCATTTTTCAAAAACAATTAGACATGGCCATAAACCTTCTCCATTTATTCTGTGTCCCTCTGTAGTACTGCTCCCTCTTGAATCACTCTTCCCTTAGTATTTTCCTGCAAATGAGAAAATTTAGTAAGTGCTGCACTGAAAAATGACAAAAATATTCATGAAGACCTGTATTTCTACTGCTGTATCAAACACAATATGAGGAAGCAGCCCACAAAATTTTCTTTTTTTATAATTACTCTCTGCACTCCAGTTCTTGACCAGGTATTGAAAGGTAGTACTGTCCAATGGACTAGGCAAACTTTTCTAATACATTCTAGAAACACAATGTTTCTTGGACAATACAAGCCAAACTATGGTCTTAGGAATGCCTTCAAACCTCTACTTGGGATTCATTTATGATTTTGTTCTCAGGCAGGTATTGAATAAGTCTGAAATTCAGAGTCAGTGACAAACCCAACAAAACTTCTGAAAACCTCTGCACCTGCTACTTATTATTACAAATACTATAAAAGCTGAACTTTAAAATGTTCGCTTACTTTGTGCCATTTTGTTTATAGTTCTTTCTGGGTAGATATTTCCAAACTTCTGACTTAGTACTGTGTGTGCAAATGAGGCACCAGGCCATCTATGCACATTTCACACAGAAATACAATATTTACCAAAAAAATCAACAATAGACTTGAACTCTATATATCTAGTATAAAACATATTACTTCATTATCTCTACAATCTCCCTTTTTCCCCCCCTGCATCTTTCTCCAAGTAAGTGGAATTCAGATTCAACACTGATTGTTTCTAAGTAGTTTAAAACCCTTTAAACACAAATTATTTGCACTTGGAGTCTTGATCTTTGCCTTCAGAACCTTAAAAATGTCAAGAAAAGCAGAACTTCTTGTCATACATACATACATTACTAACATTTCATTTCCAGAAAGTATTTCTAATTTAACCTCTTTTCATTGAAGAAACAAGCAATTTCTTCTGTGATTTTCTTCACTTTCTATTTCTGAATTAATGGACTTGTCAACCCACTATAATGACTGCACAATCTTAGATATTTTTGAGAATGACCTGTCCTTGAAATGTCTTAATTCTGCATTTTATAGTTTTGAGGATGTTGATGATGGTGATAGAAAAAGAGTTAATAATAAGCTGTACATATACATACAAAGCCACCTACTCCATGAAGCTTAAGAAGGCAGAGACTTTTTCTTAAAGAAAAACTTGCATCAGTAAATGACATCTAGACAAGAAAAAAAAAGCCTTGTCAAAAAATCCTGTTTGTTCATATGGCCTATTCTGTTGCAACAAGCTTCATCTGGAAGTAATATTTCCCCCCAAAATGTAAGGATAAACCAAACCAAAACTTATTGCATTGCAGGTGAAGCTTTTGAAATGTAGAGAGATTCAAATGATTTCAGTCTTTATTTGAAAGTGATTAAAATTTTAAAATAAAATATGGCTGTATTTACAAACTGCAACAACGTTATGAAGAGGAAACAAAATTATCTCCACTCCCTTTGTCCATCCTCAACAACCTTCATCCCACCATACACACTTCAACAAATCAGTGTGAACAAAGTTCTGGTTAGATCTGGCTTCAGGTTCCAAACCAGTTCTGATGTATACTCCTTATCTAGTTTACTTTTGAAGGTCACAGGAGAACGTGAACTTAAAAGTGTAGAACAAGACCTAATTTCAGTTAGATACAAGTCTCTACTCTCTAATGGAGGAAAATGAAAAGGGAGTGACATCCAGTTATGTGCAATGCATAGGATTCGGATATTTTGCTGTGATCATCCAATGACTATCACAGTCTTTCTTTACTGTTACTTATGAATGGCTTTTCTCTACTTTCCTTTGCAGCGTTCACATTGACACTGCAGTTCCATGTAATAAGGAACTACAGTGAGATAGGATGATCTGATTTGCTATTTTCATTGACTCAGATTCTGGAAATTGAACAAAATTATTTTTCTTCACTTCACCCATATTCCTTTCTCACTTACTCCTTTTCCTTTTTTTTTTTTTTTTCTGAAATTAGACAGCATCATGCCAAATAGAACATGGTTTATTCTAGAAGTACTGAAATTGCTCTATCTTGCAGTTTTCATGCAATTTCAAACTAGTAAAAGATAGAATTATGTCTGAAGATGCTTTCTCTCCTAAAGAATGTTCAATTGCTGAACAATATATGCTACTCACAATTGATTTCTTGCAAGTGCCATAAACAGCTCTTATGTTCTGTTCACCTCTTATTACTCAATACTGAATTAATAAAGTTTGAAATTTTTAAAGTGACTGTATTTTGAGTATTTCCCTGAACAGATAGATCCATAAATCATAGATAATCTAGAGTTTCATATGCATCCTTGAAGTAGAATCTCTTACTTGGAAAGTTTCTTTTCTTTCTTTTCTTTCACTGTGCATGAGACATCTAAGATGTTTAATTATTTTAATTAGGCTAAGACTAGATAATGGAGACAGAGTCTTTAAATTTCACATGTATTTCTGTATTTTATGTTGTCTCATGCTCAGGAATGTCAGTGTGAGTGGAGATGTAATTTTACCTACAAACATACCCTAAAATTACTGTATTTTTTGCTACTGGAGTTAACTCTAAGACCTTATGATGCTTGTAAATCTTTATAATGATGACCTGAGAGACATTATTAGTAGATCCCAGGTCATGAATTTTACAAACCTACACATCAAGTAGCTGCTTTGCTATATAGCTTCAGGATTTGAGAGAGGCAGAATGAATTGCATTATGTGACTAAAGACAGCTAATTAAAAGATCACCAAACTCTCTAAAACATGTAAAAAATATCATTAGAAGCAAGGAACTTGAAGGAAATTTTAATTTCTCATAATTTTTCTTTACACAATATAGGAGGCAACAATCATCTGGTCTGGGGGAAAAGGATAAAAAGAAATGCAAGTTTTTTAAAAAATAGGTTGTAATGCTGCTTGTGTCCTTTGATAAATGTAATGCCATTGGGAATCAGCTTTACTGGATCTGTAGATTCCTGCATCTAGCTTATCTGGTGATTGGCTGTCGTACTGCTGAAAAGAACTCATGACTCATGCGTGATTGATAGCCAGCTGTCACGAGAAAATAAAACATAACTGTTTTGGCTTCACACAACAAAGAAAAAGTTGGTTTTGTCTCATTGCCATTAATTTCAGTCAGCAATGCTGTTTATTTCCCATTTAGAAAGACCGAAACATATTTGTGAAGTCTGAAAATCCAGTGCAAATGATAGCCGGGCTAAGTCCCCCGTTTCCTGAATGGGCTTTCTTATTTGCTATTATAAGATTGATAATTCATAACAAACTAGAATGAAGACTGGAAGAGTGAGCAAGCAAGGAATTAAAAAAATCAAGCTGATATAAGTATTAAAATGATATGGGTAACAAACCCTAGAGTTTGCACTTTTTAGGGTATAGACATGCGTGTCAGCTTAAATCAATAGTGACTGAAAACTCATACCACCTGTGACTCAAATATCAAGTCTCACTATGTTTGTGTTCCACAGTCTGGGAAAAGCAGAAGCAACTAAACTGATGTCCTTCACAGAACTTCAAGACTGGTGTGCCTTTTGATGTGTGTATTCACTGCAGAACCCACCAAACAATTCCCAGTGGCTCTTCAAATAAAAATGTTGTTATATTTTGCTATTCTCCTTTTTGATTCTGTCAGCTCCATAGGGAGAGGACTGTCAGTATATTTAACAACTTTAATGATCAATAAAGGTAAAGAAAGACTGGGGAGTGAGAAGAGGGGGTAGAGAGGGAGAATAAATAGTCTTTTAAAGTTTGACACTTTTTGTATTTTACTTGATAAATTTTGTGCCAAAGTGAATGAGATTTTTAATGAAAGCTAGTAGAATGTTTTGTCTTTCCTGGGCTTATTTTCTCTTGCTGAATAATTTGGAACACTTACTTTAAATTTCATGTGAAAGTCATAGAAATATACATTAATCAGGCAGCTAGATTAACTAGGGCTTAAGTTACAGTGCATTAATCTGTTATGGATAAATCTTGAGTGATGTGACTGAGAAATTAAATTTAAAAAAAGATTTATCCAGTTTGGTAATATGTCGTGATCTCTGTTAAACCAGAGAACTCATGAGAATTGAAAGAATCCGTACCTAGAAACTGCTCTGGAAAACATGTACAGATGAGTTGTTAAATGGACTTCTCCTCTCCTGCATTATTGTCCCTCATCTTCTGTAGACACACAGTTTTGGATTATAGCTAAGTAGTTTCAAACATTTGCTGTCATCGTTATGTTTCTACGTTGCTCTTTTAAGGAGTGAATAGCTTATTTATTTAAGTAATAAAACCCTCTTGTATTTGTACATATGAACTCATAAATGCACTAAAAAACTCTGGCTATGGTTCTAGTTTGCCTTCTTCTCATTTGTCTCAGTTCAAAAAAGAGAACTGCATGGATGTGAAGCAGGATAGTCTTTTACACTCAAACAAAAGACTACATAGATGATGAAAACAAAAACATACCTGAATTGAACTGTCCTTAACTATAATCTTACTCCTTCTTTCAGGATGTGAGTTTGTTTTGGGGTTATTCTGGGAGGGGATGGTAAAAGATGTGATCAGAGATGAACATTTTCTCTGTGGCACTTATTTACTCTGTTTACTTTCAGAGTCATTGACTAGTTTTCTCATCTCGTCTGGGAATGGTCAACTTGTATTTCAGATAAATCTTTCATCTTTTTTACTCTAGTCCACTCTGTCTTGATAATCTTACATCCTTTATTTATAGGTATAGTGAGCAGTAAAAAAGAGAACATACTGTGATTTGTACTATAAACAAGAAAAGAAAAATAAAAGAGAATACTGCAGGGTGGGTAGTTTCATGATTTTTGGAGGAAAACTGACTTTGGATTTCATTTGCAAGGGGAAAAATAACCAGTCAAAACCAAGTTTTATGGAAGTGGAGTGTTCATAGATAACAGAATTTATGCAAAGAAAGTTCAGAAATGCATAATAAATAGTTTCTTCTGAGTTTTCAGCCCTCTTTCCTCATATAGAAAAGACCTGGATAGTTCTTATTTATAGACTTTAAAGAAGAACATAAATCTCTAAAAATTGGAGTTATGAAAGAAGAGGGTGGAAAAGCAGTCCCAAAAATGTATTCATGAACACAAAAAAAGGTAAAACAGTTTGTAATTTACTGCAGCTCAGAGGCAGCAATAACTAATACACCAGAAATTTACCCATTTTATGCATCTATTTTGCTTGCTTTACTACTCTGCTGTTCATAAAAAAAGCATTTATATCAGCAACTGTCATGTCACTTGGCATTTATGTGATCTTTGAGCTATGTGTGAAAATGCACTGTTTTTTCCAGTTCCAATTTTTATTGAAAAGTTATTTATTTTAAAAATTGATATGAAGATGATTTGTTCTCCTGTCTATCCAGTTTTACTATTCTACTTTTATTATGTTCATTCTTATCACTTGGGAATCAGGATCATAAATAGTTTGGTTTTGTTTTTCACATTATGGTTCCTACCATTGCACTTGGTTTTCATCCTGCTGTCTTAATTCCGCCTCTCTATTAACTGAGAGAACAAAATCATACTTTTCTATCTTGCACATTTTCTTACTCTTGTGCTGCCCTTGGGAGGCATATTGGATTGTCCACTACGTTTTGCCCTCAGCTGTATCTTTTGACAATTTACTCCCTGTTTGCCTTTGCTGTTGTTATTATCTGTATAATGCAGTCCTCCAACTAGGGGTCAGAACTACTCTCTGAGTGGCGCTTCTCGCCTCTACAGTGGGCATCTTACCTGTCCTTCTTCTTCTTCTAGTGTGGGATGACGGGCATGAGATACTTAAAAGAACTAGACAAGGGAAATGCAAGATAATCACTTCCTGATTAAACACTCTCTGAGCTAAGGTCCTTGATGTTTGCTGTGCTTGCAGCAGAGATGTGCTATGGTGCTTGATCTGTCCTTTGAATTATCAGTTTTGGAGGTTCTACAGTAATCAGATAGAGTGAATCATGGGAGTGAAGATTATTAGGTAATCTCCTGAGATGCTCACTGTAGTTTCCGCGAGGCTTTTTGTTCCTAGCTCTACTTCCAAAGAAGCCAAACAAAAGGGAACTAGAAGATGAATTAACTGCACAAAATATTTAAAATTTAAAAGGAGAAACAATTCTAAGGCAGCTGAAGACATAGTTTGAATTTGCTCAGCTGCAGTCTTCTTTTAACAAACCTGGATTTGTAGAAAAACACCCAAACCCTTATTCATTTACTCAACTATTAAATGAACCTCCAGGTCAAATTGTTTACCTTTTTTTTTTTTCCTGTTAGCATAAATGGCCTTGCTTATGGTTGTTTATGGCCCTGCTTAAATGGTTGTTTATTTCTAATAGCCAAATTTACCTGCAACAAGGCCATATTACTTCTTCTGGATCTAAGACTGATCACAGAATAAGTGTCTGCACAATAGCTATTGATGGGAAAATCTCATCTGTTGCCTTGGCAGTTTCAGCATATTTAGAAGCTGAGAACTCAGATGTGAGTTCACATTGTACTTGTTTATGACTAACACAATAGGAAGGACCACTAAGTCCTGTAAAATTTTCAAGGCTTTTCCCTTGATTGAGACAATTTAGCTGCAGCGTCTTTCCTTGTGTGATGGTTTGAGTCAAAACTCTCCCAAAACCCTCACAGCGTCTGCAGCCCCCCCCTTCCTTCCAGCCCTCACCCCCCTGTACAAGCCTAAGGGAGATAAGGAGGAAAAAAAGAGAGACTAAAAATGCTGTAGTGATTACATACTCACCTATAANCCGGAGAGAAGAGAGAAGGAAGATGGAGAGGGAGCCGGAAAAGGAAGTGTCCGACCCCCACAATACACCCTGATTTACGTAGAAAAATCGCATGGAATACTGGGAGATGTAGTTCTTCCTCAGCCACAACCTGGCTATTCTGAAGAGGCCAAAATCAAACCATTACACCTTGATGCCACATTTTATCCTAACACTCTGTAGAATTGATAGGGATGGAGTAATGGTGGAATGAAACCTTTTTCGAAATGAGTTAGAGTCACTATTTTCTAAGCCTCCGTTGTGAGACAAAGAGGGCTGACTGCCTTGGTGACAGGAGCCTACCTGTGCCACGGGTATTTTTACAACTGCATTCCTATTCCCACATAAAAGCCTTTTGCATTCACTTGCAGTACTGTGTTAGGTGTCTACAAATGGAACAGCAACTGCATTACTTTCAGTACTGTAAGGACAGCCTGGTCACTGGCCCATGAAATAATAACTGGAGAGCTATGGCAAATCCTCTGAGAGATCTGCTTGTATGAGAAACATTCCTAAAAGCTGTGTTTCTATTTACATGCAACAGACTTTAAGATCCTTAAGGAGATCCCAAGCACAGGTACGATCCCTGGATATTTAGTCATATTTGATTTACAGGTAATGCCATTTTCAATGCATCTACTTTCAGGCATACTGTTGCAAACAGTGCTGCCAATTAGTATTTCTCCCTTTGCTTCAGAATTTAGAGTTAACAAATGGAGTGCTGCTGATGACATAAAAACACAGCCTTTGCTAGCTTGGAATATTGCTTTATTAATCCTGATATTCTGCAGCCAGCAGAAGCTTATACCTCATGCTTCAGAGGAGTTGCAAACCCCACAATTTGTGCAAAGTGATAAAATAGGGGAAGTATTCCTTGCAGAGCCTACAACCATCAGCTTACTCCCTGAAGCATGAGATTTGGTTATATGTTTGTTTCTGGGGGAGAATTACTGTGAGTATTTAAGCTTTTCAGGCTGGAGATCATGCATTAGATTAACCTGGAGGAATCTGAGGCTCATGTAGAACAGATTGTGGAATTCCCTTGGCAGAAATGAGCAAAGCAGCCATTACTAACATGCTGTCATATTGCTAACTGGAGTTGAATGTCAAAATCACAGGAAATTCTGCTTCTATTTCTGCTCTTGAGCTATCAGTGGGAAGCTTGTGATTTCTTCTGAGTGTAAGTAGCAACCTTGTTTCCAGCATAGAATCTAAATTTGTATTGTGTTTGCTAAGAGTATAAGCTGGTATGAGTAGTAGGTGGGTCTGAAGAGTTGGGTCACATAGAACTGTTGGCATCTTTGCCTGTAGGCTGTATTCAAAGGGTTGTGAACAACTGGTTTAGTTCTGTTCACTCTTCTCTACCTACCTCGGACTCATCTTCCTTTTTTCCAGTGCTTCCATTTTTTATCAGGCCTTTTTTCTTTTATTTTTTTTTTACATTGTTGTAGTCTTTCTGTTTGCTCAGGATATACATAGTATTTGCCAAGAAAATCAAAGCAAACACTACCTATGGTTCCAGTCACACACACTTCGAGGTTGGCCCAAGCTTTGTGAGGATGTTTGATCTAGAGAAGGCAGATGGCAAAAAGGAAAAAAAAAAGTAATGATTTGAACTATTGTCCTATGACTTGTAAGCAACCTCACAAGTGTCAAAGAAACCCCAGGGAGATCTGGGTTTGCACCAAAGATGAGATGAATTCAGATATTGTCAGGTCCAGGAGCTGGAAGAACACAGAGATCTTCTAAAATGTGCCCTCCAGCATCCTTCCCTCTTGGCCTGTGGCACTAATAGGCTACTGGACGGTGCATGTTCTTCAGTCATCCTGCAGTATCCCGCTGGGCTTATTTATGTACTGTCAGTAGCTAGTTACACTTCTATTTATCCCATTGCACAACCTGCTACTCTGATCACCTATCCTGTTCCTGATGGCTCACCAGAGAATGTACTAAATGAGAAGCTGAGTGTTCTTGTAGCAGCATTACCCTTGTTCATTCATTCTTCAATGCTTCAGAGACTCAGAAAACCAAAGTGCAACACAAAACTTGCTATGACCAAAAGCATCTTTCTCTCCCTCCAGTTCTGGGCAGAAAATGCACTTTTGCCTTCCTATAGCTCTTTGTGCTGTGGAAGAGAGGAGGTACTGTGTTATTTTTTTTTAAAATGGTAAAGCTCTTTTAGCTTCCAGTAAGAACTAAGAGTACTAAATGCTTTTTGGTACCTGCCAGGATCAGATTTCATGACAACTCATACATTGCCCTCATTGTTTTGGCAATAACAATTTTGTACACAGAATAATAAGGAATTGGCAACACCAACTGATACTTGCACGTGAGTTAAATCTCAGAGCTCTGCTAATACAGAATTGCTGTATTGTATGGGTGCAGTTTGGAGTCTGTTTTGGCCTACATGAAGAAGCTTCAGACTGTGACTGCCATCCATTTGTCAGCTGGGAATTTGTTGCCTCTGAATCATCTCTGCCCACCACCACAGGCCCTGCCGTTTTCCCCTAGCTGTGCAGGAAGGGGTGCTGACAGCATGGGACAGTGGTGGTGGAATAGGATTGAGGAATATCTAGTTCTAGGCATGTGGTCTCAGGTCTTTGTAGCAATGGTAGGTGGACCTGGCTTGTTTCCTGGGCTTGCTGATCCTTCACCTGCTGATCACTGGATTGATGTTGGAGCTAGGATCACCTGATCTCCTCTGCTTGCCTTGCTCAGGCAGTCTGGTCTGAGAGGTCATAAACTTCTAGGATGTCTGTTACAGATTTTAATCCTGTAGTCTGGACCCATAATAGCCCTAAACTACATAGAAAGAATCCTGTCTTTCATTTTTGAAAAATGAAATCAGTATTTCTGATTTCAGGGGTATTGAACATTGAAAGAGATAATAGTATGTGAAAATATATTATTTCAAAGTCATAAGTCAAGCTATCTCATATCTTCAATTTATTACATTGTCTTGACATCATGTGACTGACTTGTTCATCAGCTAGTTGCCTGTGTTCTTCCAGACACTAAAGAGCTTATGTATGCATTGGTTTGAATCAGAGTTCATATACACAATAATGTAGGAAAATAGAGTTAATAAAAACCCATATTCTGTAAAAAGTAATTTTTTGCTCTCTGAAATGGTGAAATTTATTATCAAAGATACCTGTAAAAAGTGAAATTGTTGCCAAAAGTCAAGTTTTTTACATGTGTTTCATGCTTTCAAAAGCACATCATCTTCCATTTCTTAGCAGTTAAATCCTATGTTCTAGCACTAAGTATGAACTTGTATTGACTTGTAAGACACAGAATAGTCCATTCATGTCCCTTTTCATTCATTGAGTCCCTGGTGAAGACTGTCATCTGCATTGTTTAGTTTCTGGGTATCAGATATCTTACCATCCAAATTTATATTCTTTTAATACAAAAGATAAAAACTGATTGCCATAGAAACATTTTGATGTTAACATAAAATATAGTTCAGTTCAAAAAAAGCCTACCATTCCACTGCAGTCCTAACAGCCCAAATACCATTGAAGACAGAATCTGAAAAGGAAGAGCAGCCTTACTGAGAGGTGATACTCTTGTTGCTACTCTGAAATTCTTTAAAATTGCCTAATCTTTAAAGTTTTGGTGGGATTTTAGCAATAATATTAACAAAACTGTTACAATTTCCAAATGTGGAAGATTTTTGTTTCCTTGAAGCTGGGATAAAAGTGGGATGGTGGTCTCCTTACAGGTTGACATTTTCCTACCAACTTTTTGTGGTAAGATTTCTTGCCAGAATGCAGTGTAAAATTACAAAAATTGGATGCTATTTCTCAGTACAACTGGACTTTAAATTTATAAGAACCACAGAGGAGTATCAGATCACCAATGCCATCTTCTATTATAGATCACTGTATTGGTCTTCTCTTCTGCTTCTCCAGCAACACAACAGAATGCACCTTAGATGCTCAACTGGGATCACGTTTTCAAGGTGTCTTAAAACATGTTTTTTTTCAGTTTAAAGGTTTTAAGCTTTAATTCCTCTTCAACTTGCTGATTGCTGGAACTGTTCTATCTTTACTCACACTGTGATCTGTCCCAAATTCAAACAAAAAAATCAAGTCAGCAGTTTGACAGGAGTGAAAGTAACGGATTTTCACACGCAGGATTCTTGGAATTCACATGTGTCTTTCACATGACATTGTTTGGTACTGCATTCTCTGAAATTATATAGAATAGGTGTATTGTTTCAATCTGAAATAAATCTCTGCAGTGCCTGGATGCACTAGAGGAACTTATTTTTACTTTGAAATCTAGTATATTATGACATGGCTTATTCTTCCTGAGGTTTCTGTGTTATAAAGCATTTATGATTAAATTCATAGCAAAAATATAGAGCATTAAATTATGGAAGAATACAATATCAACATAGGCTTCCTGTACTGCTAGAGAGTAGTAGTTAATGGAATTAACTCTGGTTGGAGGCCAGTTACAAGAGGGGTTCCCCAGAGCTCAGTGCTAGGTCCAGCCCTTTATCAATGACCTGGATGAAGGCATTGAGTGTACCCATAGCAAGTTTGCAGATGATACTAAGCTGGGTGGAAGTGTGGATCTGCTGGAAGGTAGGGAGGCTCTGCAAAGGGATCTGAACAGGCTGGATTGCTGNGCCCTGAATACTTGATAAGGGGATTGAGGCATGGACTTCAACCCGATGGATTGGAGACCTATTTAGTTAGCTTTTTCTTTATATACCCTTTTGGGTTACATAACAGGCTGTTCACGAGGCTATCTGCAGTGTAATATTGGCTAAAGGTAGCTGTCCATAAGGCTATTACTAACATATTATTGGCTAAACAACTGCACATGCTAAAAAAACAAGTTTTCTCTCAGTTGGTACTACTTCCCACTACTAGCTCTAGTTTTTGTCTCAACTCTGTTTCAAGGTCTTGTCAGAGTTGCTCAATGTCAACAAGGCCCACAGCATCGAGTCCTTCTTCCCTGTAAAACGTCTCCACAAACACTGTGTTCAGTTCTGGGCCCCTCACCACTGGGGTGTCGGTAAATAGCTGGCTGAGCGTGAGCCAGCGGTGAGTTAGGGGGCCGAGAAGACCAATGGCATCTTGGCTTGGATCAGAAACGGTCCAGGGAGGTTATTCTCCCTCTGTACTCGGCACTGGTGAGACCGCTCCTTGAATCCTGTGTGCAGTTCTGGGCCCCTAAGCACAAGAAGGATGTTGACGCTCTGGAGTGAGTCCAGAGAAGAGCAACAAAGCTGGTGAAGGGGCTGGAGAACAAACCTTGTGGGGAGTATCTGAAGGAACTTGGATTGTTTATCCTGGAAAAGAGGAGGCTGAGGGGTGACCTCATTGCTCTCTACAAATACCTGAAAGGTGGTTGTAGAGAAGAAGGAGCTGGTCTCTTCTCCCAGGGGTCAGGGGACAGGACAAGAGGGAATGGCCTCAAGATCCACCAGGGGAGGTTCAGGCTGGACATCAGAAAAAGATCTTCATGGTGGAGGTCATTGAGCAGTGGAATAGGTTGCCCAGGGAGGTGGTAGAGTCACCTTCCCTGGAGGTGTTTAAGACACGGGTGGATGGTGCGCTGAGGGGTATTGTTAATGGTTGTTATGAATGATTGGACTCGATGATCCAGTGGGTCTTTTCCAACCTAGTGATTCTGTGAAAGTCGTTCATTAGATATAATGCAAATTCTTATTCTCATGATGTTTTTGGTTCATGGTATATAAGGCATATACAAAGCAGTGTTGAGCTTTACAGTTACTATTCCTCTTAACTACTTAGTAATACACTACATTGATGTAATTAATGCATTACTTTCTTAATTGATGGAAACAACATGGGATAAAGGAACTCTGATGACAGGAAGCTGTCTGGATATGCATGAGATTGAAGAGATCTAGAAAAGGATCAAGTTCAGACATTCTGAGTGCATTTGCACTAGCTGTTTGAGTCTAGGTAGGTACTTATTCGGCATGAAAGCCCCTACAATTTGCTTTTGATGTATTGTAGATGACAGTTTTGTGTGTGCCTGGTATGCAGAAACTGAATTGTTTCTCTGAGATGGACTGAAGAACTGAAAATTTCTGGCAAGCAGATTCTCATCCAAAGAGATTTTTTTTCTTCTCAGTTTTATCCACATCAGTTCTCAAATTAAGCCCACAGTCCCAGTACAGATGAAAGGGAGAGAGTGATAACACAAACACTTTAAGCTAGTACTGTCACCAGAAAAACTTCATCTTGCAAAATTACAGCCTCTCAAGTACATGTTCTCTTCTCAATTCATTGTTTTCCATCATAGCTACTAAATATCAGATGGAGAATATACTTGGCACTATCAAAGCCATTTTCTCTCTCCAAGGATCCAGTTTTTCTTTGTGTACATTAGCACATAAACATGAATCATTAAAATCTCACTTTAATTTGTTGAATTGTAATTTGAGAACTGAAGAAGCAGAACCTGGTAAACATTTTCAAAAGACACAATATTAGTGTACTGATGGCTCTGACCCGAGCAGCTAGTCATTTGCTGAAATCTTTCCAGCTTGTTCTTGGGAAGAGAAAGTAATAATACAAGCCAGGTACTTTTCTTGGTACTGATTACTTGCTAAGGGTGTACACAAGAGGCCTGGCTTCTCCGGAGGCAGGAGGCAAAACTGTAGATGGCTTCCCTGCTCATAATTTCCAAGCCTATTTACAGCTATCTTACTCCACAAAGGAGCCTAGTTGCTTCATCAATTTAGCCTGAATGAAAGGTGATGAACATGCCCCAAAACTTTAACAAGATCTATGATTGCCTGCAGATGAAATCCAAGTTTGAAGGAAGCCTTCAACACCTTCCCACACAGAAACCCACCAGGGGCTAGCTAGGAGGGGCAGGAAGATGGTCTGTCCAGACACACACACAAAGGATGTTAAAAAATATTCTAACCTGGCCTCAGATGCCTTTAGCAAACTCACAAACAAGCCAACAAATCT
Source organism: Piaya cayana (assembly GCA_013389865.1). NCBI lineage: Eukaryota > Metazoa > Chordata > Aves > Cuculiformes > Coccyzidae > Piaya > Piaya cayana. Next base: position 25,582 of record WAAB01015976.1, read on the forward strand.
GTACAGAAGGGCACTGATAATTGAAGCTATATTAGAGAAAGATTGACCCTATATTGACTTAAGAAGAGCAAAACTTAGAGTTTCTTTATGTAATTCCTTTATTTGGATTAATAGACCTTAAGAGGAAATTAAATATTACAGAATTTTGAACACTTGAAGGTGGATAATAACGTAAACAGTTTTATGCCCTAACAATATATTTTAAAAATAAGTGTTATATTTACAAGTGACCTTCACTTCTCCAATTTTTACTTGTCAACACTGACTTTTTTGAAACAGCCATTTATAAACCAGATACTTATTTATCTTGAGTAATATGTTACCAAGTCAAATTTGGAAATTCAACCCTTTCCAGGAAAGCATAAATTCATTTCATACTGATATGAGGGATTTTACTGCATATTTACAGGTAAGAGTATGCTTGAGAATTTTCATGAACAGGCACGTATGCAGAACCACACTGACACAATTTGCTGATTTTAGGTACAAGTAAAGAATGAACTGTATTAATGTCATATTATTAGCTGAAATGAACCTTATTCTACATTATACATGTATTTTGGTCTTTTACAGTGAAAAATATTTTAGGTGGATCTTAAAAAACAACCACATTGCAGGCTATTCTAAAGAAATAAGTAAAAAGCAGTCTTGATCCTCTTCTGTGCTTGTGTTATATATTACATTTTAAGTAGCATCAGACTCCCGGAATCAGCTTAATGACTCACACAGTGGAATCAGTAATTGGAGCACATGATTAATGTTGACCACCATGTCTGCTTTCAAAAATCTGATTTCAGTCTCCAGACAATCTTAACCTTTCCGGGTTTTATCCATGGAGTCCTTGTAGTGCTGAGCAACACTGACTCACAAAACCCTCTTAGATCTGTCAATACCAATTCCATTTGCTTCTCTGAGTTTCTAGTCTAGGAATAAAATTTATGGAGCCCTTAGTACAAAGAGAATGCAGAACAGAGTTAATTCTGACTTATTTTACAGCTAATCAAGTTGTTTAGAGAAAATTCAGGACAACGATTAAGATGGATTGTGTTTTTCCTGGGAGGAATAAATTAAACAAACAAACAAAAAAATCTTAATGCATATGCAGGTACTAAAATATTTTGTAGAACAGATCACCTGCAAAAAGGAGGGAATGTATATTGACACCTATATGAGTCATATACAAGCAATAGGACAGAATTTAATTTTGCCCAAGTGAATATTGCTGCCACCTTCCTTTATAGTGATGAGCAGTCAAGTCTGCTAGGACAGCCTCCAAAACCCTTCCAGTAATGTAGAGTATTAAGATGATGGCTCATGTGCCTCATGCTGTTTGTTAATCACTACAACATTCAGTTGTTTCCTACTCTACTCTGCCTTGTAGCGACAGAAGCAATTGAACTACACAATGATCAATATGATCTCAGATGAAGCCATTTATTTTGTGTTACTGGCTGCCTTTATAGACCAAGCTCGCCGAACATTGATTGGTCGATTCAGCCCCAGTAACAAGTATTTATTGGTCACAGCCCAACCACATAGCCATATTGCTAGGTTGCATTTCCCACCTCCAACAGCTAGCTTCTTCATTAGCATAACACAACAGAGTGGTTATAAACTTTTGTAAACTCAAGCATCATAGCTAAAGCTTTCCCAACTCCACCTAGCCACAGTGCTTGGGCTGCTCATTGTATGTTGCCACCCATCAATTCCCCCATTTTCTTTTTGAGCAACCCAAGAACCATAAAAGGCATCAAAACACTTAAAACTACAGTAATGGCAATCAAAATAAACAATACACAGCCTCAAGAGACGCAACTCCTGGGGCTAATTAACCAGCGAAATTTTTTTTCCTCAAAATTCAAAAAACGTATTGTATCCATCCCATGCTCTATCAAAAGACCACCCCAGGTTCTTCTTCCGATGTGAGGTCCTCTTGCTCTGTCATCTTTCATTCTTTGCAGGGCTTGATCCACTTTTGTGGCACCCAGCAAGGTCCAGTATCTGTTAACACACAAGCATAACCTCTTCCTGTCTTATTTAGTTCAACAGGTCCTTTCCATTCACCTGAGTCCCAGTCTTTGTATCACACCTTGATACTTTGCTGGTCCTGGCTATTCAATCCTGACTCCAGCTAACGATGATGAATTACGATAGGAGGGCTGGTCCTAGTGCCGGTTAGACGCAAAAAATTCAACACATAAGTCGCTTTTGCAAGTCATTCACTAGGATGCAATACATCTCCCCTTTTTTGTTTTTGCAAAAGTGACTTCAGGGTTGCATGAGAATGTTCTATTATTGCTTGATCTGTTGGGGAATGTGGGATGCCGGTACAATGACAGGTCCCCCATTGAACACAAAAATGTTTAAATTTTTGAGAAACATAAGCTGGCCTGTTATGTGTTTTTATTGTTTGAGGTATTCCTAATGCCACTATAGCTGCAAACATGTGCTTAATCACGTGTTTCACAGATTCCCTGTTCTGAGCTGTGGCCCATAAAACCATAGAAAAAGTATCTACTGAGACATGTGAACACTTCAATTGCCCAAACTCTGCTTGTCTCAAAAGACCCGAAGGATGTTTTTGATTTTGACCTGAATTAATTAATGATTAATACAGACTATTGTTTTAATAAGCTGATTCAACAATTCTCCTTTAGCAACAAGTAATCAGTTAGTTACATGAATCTTACACTTTCCCATGAGAAACAGCTGTGAGCATTCTAGCTCAATAGACTACAAAGTTACAACTCAAGGTCTACCCAAGAAAAGTTACCACCGAGAAACAAGAGGAGCATTACAGCAGAACAATCACTCAGTGTTGTAAAAGAAACTTTGAGCCTGTGTAAGCCTTTGTATTCGTGGTGTATACGTGTGAAACTATGCACACACAGCTGCAAAGCCTTATGTCTATATTTCATTTAGCATAAGTTGTTCAGTGCTTGGAGATGCTCACAAAATGGCCTCTGGTCTGTAACCACCCATCAGGCTTATCTGGCTGCTCATCAGTGGTTGCTCCCCAAAATTTGATACCAATCGTGCTCCCATTTGAGATAACACTATGGGCAAATTTATTACATATGGCCGTGTCAAGACTGATGTCCCATCTCTAAAATAAAATGCATTTCTTTCTTTGGCTATCATTGTAGTTTGCATTCCTCCCACACCCTCTTTATTGGTTGTAGCAGGAAATATAGGTCATTGTTGAGGCCACATATGTAAAGGAACTAAGGTAACATCAGCTCCAGTACTCACTAAAAAGATCAAGGAGACTAAAGACCTGTTAGGGAGTTTAAGAAACACCTTTTCTTCTGGTTTTCCTTTTGCAATATCTATTGCCAATAATTCTTGAGGGACTCCTGTAGAACCAAAACCCTTATTTCCTCTCTTATTTGGCATAACGTTCGGCACTTGAGCTTGAAACAGAATTAACTGAGATATCTCTGTACCCTTTGAAATAGTCACTGGTGGAATTAAGGTATCAATCATAATTTTTATCAGTCCTGTATAATCTGAATCAATCAACCCAGGAACAACAAAATTTCCCCTTCAAGATACAGAAGATCACCCAATTAATAAGGCACTTAGTCCATGTCCTAGTGGTCGCTTTTCTGTTGAATCTATGAATACTACGTCTGAAGTGGCTAGCACAGTATCTATTGCTGTTGCCAAGTCCACTCCTGCGCTGCCAGTTGTGGCAGCGGTGCAGTGGTCCAAACACCCTGAGGTGTCTCTTGCATTTGTGTCAGCGTGTGGGGGGCTTGTCCCACGCTCATCGACCAGCCTCCTGAGTTTCTGCAAGCCACAGTAGTATGTGTAGGACTTTGACAATTACTGCACCACTTCTTATTGGCCCTGGGTTGTCAGCATGGAGCTCGACATTCCTTTTGGAAATGACCACCTTTACTGCAATTGAAACATGTCTTATTTTTTCCACTGTTTTTTCCTTTAAGTGTGGACACAATAGCCACAGTCATAACTGCAGCCTGATTTTGTACAGCCACCCTATCCATGGCATCTAAAAACTGTGCAGTAGTTGCTTGCTTTGGCAGAGTTGCCAAAACCTGTTTAGTTTTTTCATTAGCATTATCAAAGGCCAACATGTCGAACATTTTGGGCTTCATTTCCTCTGATAACTCTGGATTATTGCCTTTAGCAACATGTAATCGATCTACAAACTGTGAAAATGGCTCAGACGGTCCTTGTCGGATTAATGTAAATGGTGGGCTTGGCTTTTTGCCTTTTACACTTGAAATAACTTTTTAAGCCAACAAGCTCTAAAACCTCCTTACTAAAATTAGCCTGCCAATCTGCTCTACTGTATTGTCGTGCACCCATTAACATTTGGAATTGTACCCCATAAAGCGGATCCCCCTGTTGATGCACTTTAGCCACTTCCTGATCACACAAATGTTCCCAAGTCTGATAAAAAGCAAGATGTTGGGAGGGGGACAATATCAACATGACTAGCTGCTGAATATCTGTAGGACAAAGGGTATGACCAGTAAATATAAAATCCAAAAGACTTTTTGTGAACGGTGATTGGAAACCATGCGGCATGCAAGCAGCCTTAACCTCTTTTAACAATTTCCAATCAAATAGATCCCACTCCAAACATGAGTTTGATATACAAATATAAACATAAAAGATTCTGAAAGGACTAAATAAAATCAAAATGATAAACAAAATTCTGGCATCATTAGCTACAAAGGCTGTTAGAAGTAAAAGGCATACTTAAGAAAAAAAAAAGGCAGACTTGTACAAATGGGAAAACTAGGAACATAAATACCCTCTAGTTAAACACACAACAAAAATCTTCTCAATAAAACCCAAAGGCAGGATTTTTTCCCCCAGCTTTTGCTGCTGATTTCTTGTTAAAGTATGAAGAAACACAAAAGGCCACAGAAAAACAAAGCTAAATTAATCCCCTGTGTCAGCATTTGCTAATTGAAGTTTCAGTTGAAGACTTATAAGTTGAAACTGGTAAAATGGATGATACACTGCAGGGCTAGATGTTTTTTCCCGAAGAGTTCTAAGAAAATGAAATAAGAATTTTCTAAGGTTATCATTGTGGTTTAATTTGGCATAGGACACCTTCCCTCCCCTTCCTTGTTCCCTCCCTCCTCCTCCCCCCAAAAAAAAAAAAGGGACAATTCTGACTCTGTATAAGACCTGTTTCCGCACTGGATAATGTTTGAAACTATGAAATAAATTTTAGTATAAAACAGAGAGAATAGAGAAATAGAGAAAACACACAGAGAAATCGTGTAATTGAGAAGATGCTTTTTTTTTTCCTCTAAAGAGAAGTCACTTATTTGTGAGTCCTAGCATTATTTGTGCTAAGGAAATAGTTAAAAGGGAGGAATTCAGGAGATCTGGATTTAAAATAATCTTTTAACTCACTGAAAATTTAAGTAAATTAAACTGTAGGGACTAAAGAGAGATTGTTAGGCTAAAAATTGGATAACCAAAAAGGGAAAACAATATAAGTGATGACATTCATAGTGCAGGAAGATTGCAAGTGCTCTCAGGATTCATTGTTGGAACTTTCACTGTTTGCTGTATTCACAAATTAGTTGGAAAAGGGATTTAATAGTGAAGTAGGAAAGGAGTGGGAGGGAGGAACCCAGAAAACTATATTAAGAAACTTCTAGCATACTAAATGGTATACCTGCATTGTGGTCTCTGTAGTTCTAATCCTAGTGCCTGAACATGGAAAGACCCAGAAAAGATTAAAAAAAAAAAAAAGACGGGAAAATATAAAACTAAAATCTGTGATCAGAAGCATGAAGCAAGGAAAGACTAAACAGAATAAAATGTTATTGCTTTGAAAATAGATCAACAGCATGGAGAAGGTGAGGGTACTCAGAAGATGGCACTGTGTGAAATCATCAGATAATGGGTTTATGAGAAATAAGAAAAAAGGAGTATTTTTTCACACAAAACATTATCAAGCAGATGGACTCAGTTTTGAATACTGAAAATTTACATGGGCTCAGAAAAGAATGAAATACATTCACAATTCACGGAATTAATCTTTGGATTAGAGACATCTGAACCCTCACATTGTTGGATGGTGAGATGACACATCAAGGAACATCCATAGCATGCTTGTCTAGTACTTCAGTTTTTTGGTAAACTTGCATCTCTGTTAAGTGATTGTTATATCTGGCCACAAGTTGTACAATTATAATACATTTTGTCTTGATAAAAGATGGAACATATTTTAAGAAAACACTTACATGACATTATGAATAATTGTGATATTCCTACCTATAATGATTGCTCATGATGAATACTTATTAAAAGTGACTCATAAGTTGTGATCCAGTTTGTATAAATTTTTATGTTAAGTTATACCTGTCCTCAGATTAAGGTCTCCCTTAATTAATTTGCGTTTTGTGTGTGGACTTTGCATCAATGTATTTTTTTTCTCTTGGTCATTGCCAACTCAAGTTGATCTCACAAAACGAATTTGTGGCACTTAGACTATATCAAATGGTAGTAGAGTGTGAAATATAGGCAAGTATATCTTATGACATTTCTCTCATACTTTTATGTTCTATTGTTTTAATGAACCACTCTAGAAAGTCCAGATGTGTTTTTTATATTTTTTTTCATTCTTTCTGTATTACAATTTACCTTCTAGCACTACTTTCTCTTTTACAAGCATTCTCAGCTGAGCATTCACACTAGGCGAGAGTTATGGAATTTTTATTTTTGCATTTTGTATAGTCTTATATGAATTTAGAAGAGATTCAAAGGGTGTCATGTAGACTTTCCAGTATTCTTAGCTCTAGATCTACTTTAGGTACAATATATTCTATCCAAATCCCAGCTTTTACACAGGCCTGTTGTACAAGGTAGATTTATGAGCCTTAGATTCCCATGTTGTGGGAATGAAACAACGAGACGGACTCCAGATAGATGTAAAGCAGAGACCTTTATTGTTGGAACTTACAGGTTTATATACCTTTGCTCATCTGTCCACGCGCTTCCCATAGTAACCTGATTGGCCCAGGCCTATTGTCCACGCACTCATAATCACTAGAAGCAACATTTGGTTGATTGACCTCCAAAAACCCACATGCTGCCCCTAAATGCTTGTCTCCACCCTGATTTGCATCTCTGATGTTCACCTCTTTGTTCAGCTTCCTGCTCTTATAACCCAAGGTCAGTTCAAGGACCTCAAGTCAGAGAAGTATCAAACAGGTCTACCTTGCAATCACTGATTCCTACATGATGTCATTGGTAGGAAATGTAATCTAAATTTCATGCTAAAATTCCTTGTATGTAGGACTTTATTAACAGAATAATTTGCCGCTAGCTTGAATGGAAAAAAAAGAAAAACTAAAAATAGCAAATAGCAAAAAAAAAAAAAGAATAAAATAATTAAAAACCAACTGAAAATAAAACATTGTTTTGAAAATTCTGTGGTAATGAACATAGTTTAGATTGAATAAGGATATGTTAATGAATGCATTACAAAGTAGGTATGTCCTTCGCATGTAGCAGTTTAACTATTCCTTATGGATAGGTTGCTCAACTCTGCTTTAATACGTTAGTGTATCCTGTCTGAAACAATTGTTCATTCCAGTTGTTAGCAATGGAGAGATGAATACATAACCACTTCAGAAAGGGTTATATATAGTGCTTTATTTTGAGGCCCTGGGAACCAGGGTAAAGTACCCACATCTGGTTCCGATGACCACTACAACGCAACCGCAATTTATCCTCGTGAGGTTTCACAATCTAATGTATATTCAACAGGTTACTTCATTGCCTAATGCATATGTATGTTTTCATTACTTCATTGGTGGATTATGACATCAACCCTTTCTGTGCCTGCACGTCCCCTTCTGGTGGTCATCAGGATGAAGTATATAGTCTTCCTCTGATGAAGAAAGAAGTCTTCCTCACCGTGTCCTTTTCACCTTTCTCTTCTTGGGCAATGTCCAATGTGAATTTATTGCCAGTTTTTCCTCTATCTCTGCTTAATTAACTCTGGTATGCTAGGCCCCATCCTTATCTTGCTACTTGAGTGATATATGTGGTACAGTCTTCTACTCCTAATAAAGTACTGTTAGCTCCTGTCTGTTCCTACATTCCCAAGTCACCAACACCCTTTTAAAGAACCAGGTCCTAAGATTTCGTGTAACTTTAAAATTATTACATACATTTAAATCATTCCTTTTCTTGATTTATAACTAATGCAAACTACTGTACATAATAAAGTTTTTGGTCCCCACCCCAACATTTCCCCCCTTTGAAAATACTCATTCTCTGCAAGTATTTTCATTCATATAGTTGCTTCATAGTATGTTGGTGGGGAAGTTGGGTGTTCTGGGTATTCCTTGGTTACAGGTCCAATGATCTTGTGGGTCCAGTCACTACTGCAAGTGATTTCTCTTCGGATACACAAATATACAAAGTAAATAACAAGAAATATCAACAACAGAATGCAAACGGTCTGAATCAGTGATTGTATCCAACCTGACAGATGAATTCCCAAGCTATCAAACAGAGCTCCCATCCAATTGTGACTAATCTCTTCTCTTCCTTTCTCAGCCTCCTTCTCAACCTTTCCAAGCTGTGAGATGTCATACTCTACCTCTGCTGTAACATTTGGAATATGCACACAACAGTGATCTACGCGATCTTAGAGGTATCCGCAAACACCATGTTCTTTTAACAATAACATGTCCAATGCCATTCGGTTCTGCAAGGTCATTTTAGTAGCTGCTTTTAATTGCAAGTTCAAATCTCTAAACCCCTTTCTGGTTATTCTGACTAATCTTTCATTTTGTCCGATTAAATTATACATCATTTCTCTATGGCGGTATGCTGCTATTTGAGCAAATAGGGATTCAAATGCCCAGCCTACTTTTACTCCATCTGAGGGTTCCTGCCATGTATGGTCTATATCTGTTATATTGTCTTCAAAGCTTCATTTTGATCTAATTTGCAAAGTCTCTAATAGACCTTTAAAGGGTGATCTTTCCCAGATGGGGCAGAGTGTTGGTAGACCTAGAGTTATTTCCTTATTAGTTCCGTCTGTTGCTAGATGGGTGGTCCAGGTTCCATCACTAGCTGCCCATACAAAATGACCCATGCTCTGGATGGTGGTCTTTCCACACCGAGACTCAGCTGGGTCGCTAACTTTCGTTAAGTTGCGGCATACACAGCCAATTCCCAGAACCACTCTTATCGGTGCCAAGACAATTTCCCTTGGGTCCGTGTCACAATCAAAAACTTTAGAACAATTCCACCACGGAACATGTTTAGTGGGGTCATAAGATATTCCTTTTCCTTTCCACCTGAAACACCAGGGGGTTTCTCCTCCATATTGGAACTTTTGTAATATACTCATTGACCAGGCTATATCCCAGCTCTCCTTTGGTTTTGAACTATTTTCCTTGCATTCCCAAATTACTTCCTTCTCAGGAACCATTACAGTTTGACTCTCATCATAAGAACACCACCCTACGTTCTTTAACCTTCCTATTTTTGTGAATGTGGAGTTTAACTTTTTCTGACAATCATCCCGGCTACCTGGGCTCTTCCATTCTTGTCTCATGATTTTCTTTTGCTCTTTCTGTATAATTTTAAACTTCTGCCAACACACTGTCTTATTCTCTTTATTTTCTATTTCAGGGAGAGGTGAAGTTACTATCCCCCAATTAATGGATTCTCCAGCCACCTTAGGTATTGGTAGACAAGCAGTAATCCTGCTCATGTTTTGCATTTTTGCAAAATCTCTGATTAATCCAATCATCAGATTTTCCTCTGGATCCTCCTGGGGTAGCTGGATTACTTGTGGCGTTTGGGTACTTTCTGTTGAGCGTTTAGTTCAAAAATTTGGATTTCACTATATCCAGAAGTAGTCTTATTCTGATAACTACATCTATATGTCCC
>WAAB01015978.1:0-39048 GCA_013389865.1 Piaya cayana
TTCCAACCTTTTTGTTCTATGATACTATGGAAAGGAATTTGCTTGGTACAGCCAGAAGCAACCAAGCAATGAACAGCAAATAAAGGAAAATGGAAGATTTGCTTCAGACCTGACATTGAACAGAAATGCTAATTTAGACATGGTGTGGTTGGTGTTTGTTTGGTTGTTGTTTGCATTTTCTTACACAGGATTTTCTTGTTCAAAGCAGAAGAAAGGTGGTTGGGAAGGACTGTAACAGAGGCCAATAGAATTAAAATTACTTGGGAATGTTAAACAAGGAACAACAATTCCCTCTTTCTTCTAACATAAGAAGGAAAGATACCAAATGAAATTATCAGGCAACAGGCTTAAAGCAAAAGGAAGTACTTTTTCACACACTGCATAATGAAATTGAAGAACACAACAGGATGCTTGCAAGGCCAAAACTGTAAATGAATTCACAAAGAAATTATACAAATTAATGGCAGAAAGGTCCATGATGGGTTAAACCTAATGATGTAAGTGCAATATACAGGTCAGGAAGACTCTAAGATTTTCTGAAGCTGGAACCACAATGTACATTCCTTATTCCTTCACCACTACCAGCCATAGTCAGAGACTTGATATTGTACTGGATCTTTGTTCTGACCTAATATCCTTCTCACAGAACTATAACCCAAAGTTACTGTGAGCCTGTAAAACCCAGTCTGCAAAGTTCAGGCACAAAAATGTCATCATATTTAACCTCCCTCTCACTTCTCTACTTTTAACAACAATTGAGCTCTCCTTTTTTGTGCCTTCTAATTTTAAGCTCTTTCTGATTATCACTGATGTGCATGCAACTACTGTGCACACATTCACAGTGACTAACCCAGGCTTCACCTGGGCTGGAGGACCATTCAATATCTCATTTCAGTTCAACTTTCTGAACCTGAGCAGCATTATCTGAGAGGAGCAAAAGCAGAGAAAAAGTAGCAGCAAGCCATGGCTGTTCAGTTGCAAGTATTTTGGCCAGAAGAGCATCTGTAAAGGGGAATAAACAGTGCTGAGGGTCCCATATCCACACTGTATGTGTTTGGCTGCAGGATAATTTAAATGAGCTTTAGTTGGGTCCCAAGTATATGAGTACGACTGGCAGCTGGAACACACTAAGTGTACTGCTGGAACACATACTACAATTAAGTTTCATCCAAGAGGAATCCAGTTTGTGTGCTCCAAGACCACTCCACTATATGAACCAAAGCATTGTAGGAGTGCGGTGGAAGTCAGGAGTTTTATTGAAGAAATGCATGCCTGATTCAAACTCAAATGCTAATGTGGTACACCCATTGGCTGCTACAAGAAGGCTTTGTGAGGGGCTATTGTCAATGTATCCGTAGGGTAAGAATTTAACCTACTGTGAACAATTAAAGTTTTCCAAACTGTTTCTCTTCTCCTTTCCCCTCTCTACAATTTACATTCTGGTTGTGTTAACCCATTTATTTAGCAGTTAATTCATTTCTTGTAAGTTGAAAAATGTGGCTCATTGAACTCATAGACAGTGTCATTTATTTTCCCATTTTTTAAGCACGGGCTTGAACTGCTTTTGTCTTTTTTTTTAAATAAATCTCCCCTATGTGTGATGGGGGCACACCCATGAGATTACATGATGGAGCCATGACCACAACATGCAGCTCTCAACAACTTTTATGCTAGACCCATAAGACCCTGAGAGCAGAAAACTTGTATAGCTTTGCATTGAAAATAGTGGCCCTGTTATGCAAGCTACTCTATCTATACATTGCAGAAGATCATGTCTGCTTTCAGGATTTGTAGTTGCAAGATAGGGACTGAGAAGCCAGACCTGAGATTCACTGCATTCACCTTAGGGGCCAGTGTGTTTGCACTGGAGAGAACTCAAAATGGTTTCTTTGGGTGACACTCTCAATGAAAAAGGCTTATTAGCAACTCCAAGCCTCAAGAGGGACTGCTAAACAGTTGGGAATCTGCATTAATTTCATGAGAGGTAAGTTATGACATCAAGTTTTACACCCTACACCAGCAGCACTTTTTCACTCTTTGCACGCACAGGCCAATATACAATCTTTCTGCCTCTGTGTCTTCTCAGAAACCAAAATATCCATCACCAAGTAGCAAAGCAAAATAAATACAAGAGTACCACAATTTACATTTGATACTAATACAATATGGAACATCCTAAGGATGTTACGATACTAACTTTATATCAAGGAGGAAAGCTACCTCATTAGGTTAGAGCTTAGCCCACAGTTTGCTTTCTCCTGTTCCAACCTCTCCTACCCCAAACCTGCACTTTGATTGAAGGTCAAGTATTGAATCTGCAAAGATTAGGCTGCTTTGTTTTCAGTCTCATTTTGGAAGTTAATTCTTTTCTATATGATGTCTAAGTAGATAGTGCTATACTGAATGGTTTCAGCTTCATTAACATTATCTCCCTTCTCCTGTTATAGCCTGATCATAAATGTTCACAACAAAAAAAAAGGTTGAGTTTTAATGACACTCCAAGGGTATGATATGTGATCGCTGACTCCACACTACACATCTTTCTACAAATAGCCTTGCAAATAGGCCCAATGTTAAACATAAAGCTTTATATTAGAGTACTATTTGTGTTCAGCAATTCCCTATTGGAAGAAAAAACCCAAAAGATCTTACAGAAGCCAAACTGAATAACATCCAGGATCTGACCTGAGGGCAACATCTATTTGTGAGATTCACTTAATTCCATGTTGCAAATAATATGAATGGGTGATACATAATCTTTCACCCATTTCTAAATACAAATGCCCACATGGACACAAACAAATAAAATGTGGTCTTGCTGAATACCTGCTGCTTCAGTGACAATTATGCAGCTAGGCATTTATATACTGTCAAAATGTGACAGCCTCTTGCTGTAGATCCTATGGATATTTTAAAACTTACAAACAGCAAAAAGATTAATTTTTTTTCTTTTTGTACATCTGACCAATAAGGCTGTTATTATAATCCAATTTTTAAATTTCTTGTTGTGGTTTAACCCCAGACGACAATGAAGCACCACACAGCCACTTGAACACTCTTAAAAAAGCGGAACAAACATTAAAAACAAACAAACAAACAAAAAAAGACTTCATCAGGATTCACATGCAAGAGTAGGGAGCTGATAGAGGCTGAATTTCTGAAACTAGAGTTGTAGTCACAAAGCTAGCTGGAATGAAATCATTCTCTGCATTCTTTAGAAGATCAGCTCATGACAAATCCAAAACAAAATGAACATAGTGAGCTTGCTTCCTTTCTCATTTCTTATTTTTCATAATTGACTTCTATTAGATTGGATTATACAGTAGACTCAAAGTACTGACTCACCAATCCCAAGAACACAAGTCCTTAAACTAATGAGATTAACAACTGTTGATCAAAGAAAATCAGCATAAATGCAAGGCTCTACATTTGTTGATGAAATAAATTGTTAGAGGGTGACTGCACTGCCTGGATCAGTGGGTATTTCAGGCTGGCCACCACAAGCTGGGCATGGGAGGATTGCTCTTGAAGCAACAGAGGTCCCCCCACAGGAACATGCACTGGAAGTTCAAAGGTTTCTTCACCCCTTCTTTCAGAGATACTAGAAAATGTAGTAAAACTAGTAAAGGAAAGAAACTTCCCATAATAAATAGACTTTGCTTAATTAAACTAAGCTAATCCCAGTGTCCTTTTCTATTCCAGAAGCTCTGCAAAGATCTCTGGGCCACTGGGAAGTTGTGTCATAGCAAGGGCAATTAAATAAAATGGTCCTTCCTAGAGTTTCTGTCAAACATGCCACAGTAAATGTGCCAGACCATCCTTAGGAAAGGGGCTCTCCAATAGAAGTTTGGCTGCCTCCATAAGAGAGAAGACAAGGAAAACTTCCCACCCTTCTTGGGGCAAATGCTAACATTTCATTTAAATGTAAGAAAAAAGAAGATAATCAAGATGGAATGGGTGCTCTTGGGGTTTATGGGAGGAGCTAGGATGTTAAATAGAGATGAACAATAAACAAAACGGCCAGGCAAGATTAATTTGAACTCCTTCAGCTGGATGGTGATTAGATTGAATGCATTCTATCCACTTGGGCAAGAAGTCAATTTGTTGCTCCACATGGCTATTAGCAGGAAGATTATCTTCATGACAATAGGAGCTCTAAGGTTTGGGATAAGCATTCCCAAAGGAGGAAATTGAAAACAGATTACTTGTAATATTGCTTTCTTATTTCTAGTTTCTTCCCATAGAAAGCTAAGTTCAGCTTTCTTTCTATACAGACTGTGCTTGTAGAACAGAAAAAAGTAGCGCCTTTTTCACTCAGTCCTACTTATATACACTTTGAGATCCCTCAGTGAAAAAAAAAGAGAAATAAAGAAGAAACACAGTTAGCATAGAAACAAATAAAAAGGCCAGATCTGCTAATTAAGTGATCATTTTTGCACTCTGTCCACTTAGGCACTTGCTGATGGCACTGACTTCTCACTAACACATACCTGGAAAGGAGACCATATTAAGTACTCTGTGAATGGAAAAGAAGTCTCATCTCCAGATCTCAAACCGATATTTAACTGAGTGCAAATCAAACCATTAATGGAGATCAAAAGTGGCTGTTGGTTCTTCTTACCATTAGTGTCACATTTGCGTCCTCCTGAATTACATCTGGAAATAAAATATTTTTAAAATCAGAATACTTCCTGGAGTGTCCAACTTTGGGAATGTTGAGGATATAGACAACAAGTGACATCAAACCCAGTTTCTCAGACCCAAGATGTTTGAATTATTTGGATTTCTTTGAGTAAGAAATTAAAAAGCGATATTCATTCTCTGCTTGAAGCACTCAAAGGGATCTAATTTAGGTTAGCCTTACAGGAGATACTTGAGAATAATATTCACAAAACTAGTTCCTCCAGGAACTGGACTTTACACGCTGGGGTCAGTAGTGTTGGTAGAGGGAAGAGGCAGACAATCATGGCAGTATCACATGCCATTACCAAGGAGCAAGGTTGATCTTGACCATCTCTGACAAATGCCATGTCCCATCCTGGAACTAGTACTTCCTAGCTGGATAGGACTCTCCAGATCTCCTACTAAACTAGCTCACTTCCTGAAGCAGCCTCCTCATCTTATATAGTGCTGCAGTACAGCATGTATCCAGGGCACAAAGAGCAACTTGAACCCAAAGGTAAGAGTTCATCTATTTGGGTTTACAATTGCTCCTTTCCTATCCAGTTCTTTTCTGCAAATCACAGGCACTGAGAATCTTTCCTGAAGGAAATCTGCTTTTCTGTCATGTTTCAAGTAATATTAATAGCATAAATCTTCCCTTGACCAAGCTACTCTTTGCTCTTAAGAGAGTTTAAAAGCCTGCAAGCTGTACCATTTTATATGTTTTGGCACAATATGATCATGAAGGAAGCAACTTAAAGTAGTTGTGATTTCAGGATGTGTCAGTTGATCATAAAAATAACCTTGACTTTTAGCATAGACAAATATACACATCTATCCATGTTCATGTCAAGAGAAAGATAGGAACTTGAATGTCCAAATATCAAGACCATGAAAGTATTCACAAAAAAAACCTGTCAAGAGCAATGTCAGGATTCCTCCTTTGCCCCTCCTATCAAAAGAAGTGAACTCCAAGAGGCAAAGTGGACAGAGAAATGGAAATATGATGATGGCACCAACAAAGCAATTAAGCAGCTTCAGTTGCAAGGGTATCAAGTGATCCAGAGTAAACTTCATCTGCCACATTAAGAACTCACATATGACGGGAATTCTGGATTGAGAGGTGAAAGAAAAAATTGTGTAGTATATATATTGAGATTTGCACTTATCCACACCTAAGCCTGGGCTCAGCTTCAGCACATGAGGCCTCAGAAGACAGATAAAGTAATGTGCTTGCCTGCATGAGTAGTAAATCTTAGTTTGCCAGAAAGAAGCTACAGACTGCATTTTCACCCTTTGTGTGATTCCTACCCTGTCTCTTATACACAATAGAATTTCTTGGCCATAACAAGAAAAAAAAAATCCAAAGGATAAAAATAGCCTCATAAATGCAGCTGAAAAATGGAATCAAAGGAATAGTCTGAGTACTCATCCTGAAATGCTATAGGGTCAAAGTACAAGAAAACTCAGCTGAAAAACTGATGCACAGCTCTGTGTGGGAAGTGAAGCCTCCTGAAGGCTGTAATTTCCTTCAATGATTTTGGTGCTATTATGTGCTCAATAGTATTTCTGCCAGAATTTTGTGTTCTAAGTTCCTAACTAACAGTATGAGAATGGGGGAAGACATTTCTTTTAAGGAAGAACCTTATGACAAATTATTTTGCAGAGCATGTTAAAAATATATAAAGAGGGTTCCAACACATGTTCACAGATAATTAAGTTAAAAGCAGCTTAACAATTAACCCTTTCTCATCGTGCTACTGTAATTCCCCATATGCACCTTAACTGCCTTAAGTGGAGCGGCAAAATGTGCTATTTAAACCTTTGCTTTAGCTTAGGTCGTCAAGTAAGACCCAATTTTGTGAAGAGAGTGGACACTTTTATGGAGAATTCACTTGAAAAACTACTGGGATGGCATATTTTCTATTATTAAGTAAGATAATTTAAAAAAAACCCCACCAAACAACAAAACCAAAAGGAGAACTCAAGTAACAAATAGGGGGCACATGTTGCTTTGTGCTGTGAACAGAGGTTACAAGTGAGAAACTGGAGCCACTGGGTAGGCAAAGGGGGAAAAGGGAAGGACAAAGGGAGAGGGCTTTAAGGACACAGGGCACAAATCCATAAAAACACAGGCTTCACTGATTCCTGCACTCATAGAGCATCTTGCTTTTTGAGAAGGAATCCATTTCACTATTAGGTCCCATTGTGGTAATTTGAACAAGAAACCTACTTTTCATTACCAGGAACCAACATTAGCCCTCTTCATGTCTGTCAGACTCAATCTCAGATGTCTAGCAATTACTTGAAATTGAACTCAAAACAATACTGAGGCTTTATTGATAGCTTCTCATCAGCTGCTTGCTGTTCCTTGCCTTTCAACCGATAGCCTGGAGAGCATCCAATTCTCCTACACTGTGCCCAACAGGGTCAAATTTCAGTGAGGTTATTAATTCTGACTTGACATTTAGGGGACATATGACCCTGTGATATAAACAGCTTTTTACCAACTCATAAATATTGCTGGCCTGAGACATTGTTCTTCTTATGATGAAAACTGAAAAGTTATTTCCTTGTTTCTCTTATGGCTCTGTATTTTAATACTGTAATTCAGAGTTTCCCTAGATTTCCAAATTGTGCAGAGATAAATGCTGCTGTGAGAGATATTTGAGGTGACCAGTCCTAGAGCCTCTGCTGGCTGGACTAAATAAAATCAGTCAAATCTTGTCCAACAAGAATTTCAAAGCAAAGATGCAATAACTGAGAATATTTTGTGGATTTTTTAAATTAAATCACTCAATAACAGAAAAACTTTTTTTTTTGTGTTATTGTGGTCAGGCAATAGCCTTTTACTTGCTGAGAGAGTTGGATGGGTTGGAAGGTCAACATCTTGAAGATGTGACTGATATGCAGTGAAACAGGCCTTTGCAAGGGCAAAATGGTGCTACTGTATTTCCCCGCTTCACATTTTTAGGACTCCATTTTAGATCAAAAGCTAAAGATGACAGTCTGTTTAGAGATGTGCTAAACTCTGAATTTCCCAGCTGCTTTGAAATGCTCTGCTTCCCTACAAATTAGACCCTAAAGGAGAAGCAAAAACTCTTAACAGTTTCACACTTGTTTTCACTCTGAAATTCAGCTCTCAGACTTTACTTGCTAGAAATCCAAGACATAGTCCAGAACAACCCCAGAGATAATGTCCCAGAAGACAGCAGGACTACCAGAGACCTCTGCAAGTTAAAATGGCTTCATATCATTGTTTCTAGAGGTTGTATTAATTACTGCAAAACAAGGACTCTGTAAGGCTTTGCTATGTCTTCTATATACTTATCATCAAATTCATACTGGAGCACAGATCCCTGGACTTTACTGGCCAATTGACTTGATATTGTAACAGCATGCATGTAAACCATGTGATTCAACCATGGTGTGTAAAACAATGAACACTGAGGTTTTTGTCCCTTGGCTCACTTGGCTTACTGTAATATTACTGAAACACGATAACTTGCATGTGTATTTTATATCCTTACAACTGATTTTTTTTCCTAAAATAAGTACTCCCCCCCTCCATTAAAGCTCATAAGTTGCTTTCTTCTAAGATGCACTAATAACTGAGCTGGCTAGAAAGACATCAGAGACATGTTATTCCATCAGATAATGCATATTATTAACAAAAAGCCACACAAAACTCAGTTACATTTCCAAATGAAAAGTGTTCAAGACATTTTGATATTCCTGTGGTTAGGGTTTTTGTTTTATTTCAATTATGATAGAACATGGTATTCCAAGAACATTAAAATACTTCATTTTGAGATTATGTTATTTTTCTCTCTGTGTTAGTGCCTGGTATATGTTACTTACCTTATTAATTGAAAATGTACATTTATCGAACAATATTACAAAATTAAAATATCTTAACCTTATAAAAGATAAGATTCAGTGTCTCAATCAGGTAGAAACAAAATGCTCTGATGTTTCCCTTTTGTTCTTTTTACAGTTGTCGTTTCCTTGGAAATTTCTAAACTTTGACTTGGGATTCTGATTCCAAGCACTGACCTTTTAAAAAGGTTTCAGTTCCCTGAGGAAAAGAGCTGATTTGCTGCATGTGAGTGAAGCTGTAACCATAACACAGAAAACTCCAACACAAGGCAGATGTGAGCTGGGTAAGAAAACTCTGATGACAGGAATGGCATCTCACAGAAGCTTGGACCCTTAGCTGGACACTAACCCTAACAACTAGTGTGTGATCCTCACTTCTATTATAAATGGGTCATGTAAACTTTGATCAGTATGGAGACTTATAAAATTGGAAAAAAAGAAAAAGTAGTCATGAAAATTGCTAAATAAACACCAACCATGAGAAAACTCAAGGTTATTGCAGAGCTAAATGTTTCTTCTTTATTGTAGCAGTGTAGGTACATGTTAATTATATATATAGATATTGCTAAACATTTTGCTGTATGGTAGAGCAAGTGCACAATTCTATTTTAAAACAATATTAACACAGTTATAGCAGCAGTCTAACCCAGTTAATTAGAAGCTGAAATTTGGAAGGACCTGCAGTGTTATCTCTTGAATCAGATTATTTACATACCAGCCAGGTGACAATTTGTAAGATCTACATGCAGCTGGACAGGTAGAGTCTGAGACATTTGGTTTTACATAAAGTTATAAGTATTGTTTTCAGATGAACTTTTTACATTCTTTGCAGAGGAGCATAATGTCCTTGTGGGAAGCTGGAAGGAAAAGAACTGCTTGAAAGCTAGTGAAGCAGTTTCATCTCCAGCTCTTCCTTTTGGTCAGAAGACAGAAAAGAATGGACGTCCTTGGCCACACCATCAAGAACTGGTGAATGGTGCAGCAGTTGAATCAGAAAGAAAAGGAAACCTGACCAATCCTCAAATTACCTTCACCCTCAAAGCCAGCGAGCTGTTTTCACAACTAAGCCATGAATGATCCAAAAAGCCTTTAAAGATTGTATTCGACTTGTTTTACTTGTTCATGAGAATATGTTGCTCCTGGAAAGTGATGTGGCCAGCATGTTGTGAGTCATGAATTGCACTGATTGCAAGCACAGCTGGGAATCCTCTTCAGCCATTCCCAATTGCTTCCTTTCTCTAGCCTATTTTATCATTTGATATTTTTACTGGCAGAAAAAAAGTTACATTAAAAATAGGGCTTTGTTGCTTTTTCTGGCCCCAGCACTCCTTGGCAGCTGATTCCACTCTTTTTCTCTTTCTTTTCCTTTTTTAAAATCTTCATTTATTTAGAGATCATCAGACCACCCTTCTCTGCCCAGCAAGTCTCTCTGCTCCTCACTGCTCTGGCCTCTTTCTGTGGTGATTCTTGTTCACAGCAGGTTGCCCCTGTATCACAACCCATTCTCCTTTCTCATTCCTTCTCCTGCCCTGTTCTTACATGTCCACCCATTTTGTATATGGACTTGGTGATGGAAATATCTTTAGTTAAGCCCTCTTATTGGCTTTCCTACAGAACTGGTAACTGAAACCCTGGCACTGTAACTCAGTAAAACCTCTTTGTGTTCTTCTTTGCTCCTTTTTATGTAAAAGCACAGAAATTTTCCCTGCAGGCTTGTAATTGTGCTGCCATTATATAGCTCTTTTAAGCCAATCATCTGAAATGCCCATCTTTCTGTGCTCTGCGTTATTGTAAGCTCCTTCTGTCTTTACTGCAGACATCCCAACACAGAAATTAGGTTGTGCAAATCTATTTCTTCACAGTCCAGAATAAGAAACAAGCCTCACTCTGAAGTAAGTGAAAAGACTCCCACAGATGGCTTTGAGTCAGATCCTAAGGGTGAATCTGAGGTCTATGCACCATTCAAGTTCCTCTTTAAATAAATTAATTGATGGCAATAGATACCACTCATTATCAGAAGAAGAGTAGTAGCAGCCTTGGAAAAGTTCTCTTCATTCTGGGAACTGCTCTGCAACAAGGGATTTGAACACTGAGCCTTGCTCTTCCCCTCTCTCTCACGTGTATCCAGCAGCTGTCTTTGGCAAAAGGAGTCCTGCAGTAAGCACTGCCTTTCAGCTCAAGTTATTTTGCCTGCAGCCCAAGCAATATTTGACACATTTGAATCCTTTTCTGCTGCGTCAGCAGTGTTGTGTAAACACGTTAGCACATCCAGGCATGAAACTCTCAATTGTTTGCCCACTTGCAAAACAAACCGCGTCCAACAAACCCAGGGGATCAGTTGGTTATTCAGAGTTCTACTAAAGCTACTCAAGACAAGAGAAGTGGTTAATAGAGTTACTACTCTCCTTTGCGATCCATCAGCTGCTTCTGATACTATGAAGTGTTGCTGATACAGCAGGAATAGATGGCATTGCCTTTCAGCAGCCCCATCCTCTTCCCTCTGAGGGGACTAAGTAGGTTGAGGAGACTTATAGGTTGTCTCTCCTGATGGTAACAGAGGTCTTGGTTCCCTTTCTGTTCAGCGTACTGCAGAGGAAATAAAGCACAGCAGCAGCACCCACAAATCCTTCTTAACTGGGACTGACTGCTGCTAATGCTTGCTGGATCCCGGGCTTGGATGCTGAAGAGCCGATTTTATCTGGAGCAGACAGAGGTGAGGTTAGGCACAGGTGGAAGTACCCTGGGGAAGGAGTGCAAAGTCTGTCACCTCAGGGAATGTACACAACACAAACCTGTTAGTTCATGCAGAACTGTTAGGTAGCAAAGCCCACTCCAGCCAGACTCCAGGATATTTCTGAATACTGAGGGATCAATATGTATCAAGATGTAATTGCCATTGTACTAACTTAGATAAATTGCAGCAGACATAGCATTTCAAAACACCCTTTACACCCAGCAGGCAATGACAGCATGCTGGACAGAACTAACCCACCTACCTTTAGGCACCAAACTTTCTCACTGACTTAAGAGGAACAGAGACAGAAAGACAAAAATGACTAGAAAGCTGTGCAACTATCAGGTGGGAAGAGGTGACCTCTGCCAGTAACTTCCTCTTCCCAAACTAACTGAACTTAGGCAGTGTGTGTCTGAGAAGATATGCATGTATTTTGTCTCCTGCACAGACTTTTTTCTCCCAATTCAATTCTATGTTCTCATTTTCATTTATCATGTGTGGTCTCACACCGACTTTGTCTAGGGCACTGGTTGAGACCAGTAGAGATGCTGACAGCAGTATCCCCCAGCTCTCTGTTTGCTGTAGGAGGCTGCTGCCTATGCAGCTCACTTACCCTCCTACTTGTTTTTCCTTCCAGGTCGCTTTGCACACCTATGACTTTTGGTTTTCAAAACAAGCCAAACTAAAATGAAACCCTTCCCGAAATATCTTTATAGATAAGGAGATTCACCCAGGGTATATATCACCTGCTTTCCCAGTACTGTCACCTATTAGTCTGGGGTTTCTGGAAGTTTATGGAGAGTACTCAACCTATACCTGGTAGTGTTTAGAGTACATGGATTTGAGTCTTTGTTTTGGATGAGGAGGAATGGAGAAACTTTTCATTTCTGGACTTTGTGCCTTTGGTTAAATCTCTTTTTTTAATGTCCATATATATGTATATTCTTTTTTGTAGCTATCCATCTAACAGTAATAGATTCTCTTTGTTATATCAATAAATGCATTTGTACATGAGCCAAGGATATGGCATGAATAGATTTCACCAAATCAATATGAAATAATATCTTAATAAGATCCATTGTGTCTTTTCCCATTAGAATAGTATACTCTGATACTGTGAGCCAATGAGTTTTAAACAGCCTGTTTGCTAATTGGTATGTAGCTCCATCATTTAGCGCTGGCCTTGACCCTGCTACCTCAACCATCTCAAATGTTATTGCCTAATAATTCCACAGGGATGAAGACAGAGGCTGCACCTAGTTATTTACTATCAGAAAGCACAGCCCTGGAATCCAGTTAAAAGGAGGAATTACCCTGTGGTAATGTTGTGCACAGGCAAGACATATTTTTCAGACCTCTTACTATGTCTTTATCCTTCCACAGTAAAATTATTGGCACAGAGGTTATAGACTTAGTGTTCCAAAGATTCAAGGGAAGTATAAAATCAGTTACATCCTGAGGAACAGTTGTTTTAAATTCATTTTTGTTTGTAGTAGGCATTATTTATACGTCTGAATCTGAGAAATATATCACTCCAAAAGTGGGTAGGTTTTGCACATGCTACCAAGAAATTGATGGCAAATGACTGAAACTCAGTAAAATATAAAAGTAAATTAAAGTCTTCCCCACACTGACCTTTTCTAAATTAATCTGTGAAACTTTACACGTATTAGATGGCAACGGAACTAGCAGTTCAGGGTAACAGAATTGTATCTGGACTGAATTTGACACATTTATCATAAAACTATTTATTCAATTGCTGCATAGGGCAGCAAAGTCCATCTGAACATGTCATCTTCTTTAGCCAAGGATCATGAACTCATGGGAAAAAATGTGAGAATTCGAACTGATTTTAATTAGATTCAGGGTTTAATCCCACGTTGGTTTTGTTAACCAAAAGATACATTTTGTACTTAAAGGGTCTTAGAATAACAAGCAATAGTTATCCCAGTGAATCTTCAAAAAATACACCAATGTGATTTTAAAGCAAATAAATGCTGTGTTGCCCTGGCACATAGAGTAGGTTCTCCCTTCTCCTGTAAGTGGTCTGAAATCTGAATACCCGAAGGAGACTGAAATGGGCCTAAAATAGCTGCTCTAAAGATTTTTATATATATCATGGAGAGATGCTGGGTGCCATTAAGAATCAGGTCTCCTACATCTGACAGTCAGATAATTACTAAATAATCCGGCAGGCCCTTTCCTGCTGTCCCTTGATTTAGTTATTGAATCCTCCTGGAACACTACAGAGCAGAATTATCCCATTACATGAGAGAACTTTTACTTGTGGACCTCAAAGTATGCTTCAGAAATGTCAAGGGGTTGAGCTTCAGAGGCTCAGCTTTTTACAGCAAACTGCTGGGAAACAGAAACACGTTGTGGCCAAGTGGTAAATCCTAGCTAATGCTGCACAATTCTCTGTGATTCTGGTCTTATTCTTCTAGCCTCAGGAACAACTTTTGATTTTAGAAACACTAACAGTTAAAAATCATTGAATTGTGGATGAACATTTACAAGGAGGAGGGAGCATTTGTGCTTAAATACCAAAGGCTTTTGAAAAGCTCTGTCACTTCTTTCAGATGATGGAAAACAGCATTTGTGGAAGAAATGCTATCCTCTAATGAGTGCCTGCTTTAATCCAGAGCACACCAGAGGCTAAATAAACTGCGTGGGTTTAGCCAAATGTGCATACAGTTCACATAGGCCTTGCTCAGGCTAATGGATCATTGTTTTGCCAGGATATAATGGATAAATTGGCAAATGTCTGTCCCTTGCATGCTTGATGCAGTCTCTGGATGAACCTGTAAGGCCACATTTGCTTGTTTTCTATAGTGTTCTTTCTTACAGTTAAAACTTAATTTGTATTCTCAAAATGGCATAAAACGTTCCAGAAATAATTCAAAGTAATTAAAAATAAAAGGGCAGGATCTGATGCCAGGGAGGGGAGCATTTTCTCTCTTAGTCTCTTTCTGTGGATCCCATTGTGCTAAGACAGAAAACAGTGAGTTGTTCAAATATTAATAAAGTGGTAGTACAGCCAAATTAAAATGCCCCAATTCTCATAAGTAATGTTTCCAGCAGAGCACAAAAGAATAATCAAGCCCCCAAACTAGTGAGGGAGAATTTATGACCCACCATCTGAGCTGCCAAGAACTCTCTACATGCCGGCACTGAGGATGGCATGGAATCACTCCTCCTTTTAACTTCACCCAACTCTTCTGCACTTCTGAAATGATGTAGCATCACTCCTGGCAGTGGGAAGTCTTCTGCTGATTCCTTGAGGTTATTAGTCCCTTTTTAGGACTTACATCCATGCCTGCACAAAGATGTGCAGCACAGTTTTTGTTAAAGCAGCAACTCTCAGAGTACAAGCAGCAGCATATGTTGTGCTTAGTGTGCAAACCCACATGATGATTCAAGGAAAAACAGCAGGTCCTGGGGCAGTCAAAAGTGAAGTTAGACACCGAAAGTATATGTCAGTAGGGGAAAATGAGATCTGGGTTTGCTTTTTAATTTTTTCTTTAGAAGCAGGTTCAAGAGACCATGTTTCTTGAAACTGCTGTTTAGGCAAACCAGCCCATGTGTAAGAACTTAGATATTGATATGCATGTGCTGTACATATTCATCCTGTGTTGCAGGCATCTAGACCACAGCACTCGGTCTGGATTGGCTCTTACCTATGGTTCAGGCTAGACTTTAAGTCTCAGTTATGCACTGTGGTTTCATAAAGCATTTGGGGTGTGAGGTGAGGAAACAAAATCCCAAGCGCTGTCTCTGTGCCACTCTTCTCATCCTTCTATGTGTTAGGACATTAAGACAACTTGGACCACCAGGCAGATATCATGACCATCTTATTCTGCAACTATAATGACTTTGAATCATGACAGGTTTTTTTACATGCTCTGTTATGTATTCTGGTTCACCTTAGTGTCTCACGATGGCCTCCCAAAGTTTTATCCAAGTGCCTTTTCTTATTGCATTCTCTAGTCAGACAAACCTGCCTCTTTCTACACTGTTTTTCAAATCCAAAAACTTGTCCAACATACATTTCAGCTGTGATTTTGGTCCAGTCTCTGACTGGATATAGAAATGTTTTCTTAAATCAAGCAGCATAACAAAGATTTTGAAAGGCAGTGACACGTGGAATCAAGTCTCCATAACTTATAAAGTTATAAAGTAGGTATGTTTATTCAGCGCTGAGACGCATGGGAGAATCATTTCTCCAAAACAACATGTGTACCCATCATGGCAACTCATCTTGGCTTTGTACAATGAACTGATGCATATTCAAGAAACACCTATACATATGCATAAACTCAGCTCGNTGAGTGTCAGTTGCTTTGGCTAAGTTATTACTATTTTGTTTACCCTTAAGTGCTAGTGCTTATCTCAAGCTGCTAAACATTGGCTATTATGTTAGTACTTTCCCAAGCTCCAAATCAGCAGCACCTATCACTTTATGCCTAATCTACCCCTTGACAGACTTCTCTACCAAAGATCTGATCTCTAATGTCTCTCTATAACTAAGGTAGAGCCTGCCCTTTCCTGGAGTATTTCCCTAGTGTTCAAGATACACATTATCTTTCTTTTCACACCTTGCATTATTTATGCATTTATAATCTATAGTTCTCTATGCTTCTTTATCTTTTCACATAGAAAAAATAAATTTAAAAAACTCAGAAGAAATGGACATAAATCAGTTTCAACAGAAGTAATTTTGGTTTCAGCTGTTCACCCCTACTAGTCAGTGGTAGTGAACATAAAATTAGATGCCTCCTCAACTGAAAAAGGGTTAATACAGAGGTCAGATGGATAATTTACTGGGTCATTCCGATACTCACAATATTCTCTGCCACTGATGTATGCAGCATTCAAATAATCACATTTAAGAGACTCTTGAGTGATATCACACAAATATACCTACTCAGTATACCTACTCAAGGGCTTCCTAGACCTATAGGAGTAGTTGAGCCTCTCCTCCTCTTGCATATTTGATCCTGGCCCTCTCCTGCTGTGAGACCACATTTCTACAAGTGAAGCTTGAAGACGGATGTATTTGAGAGTGCTTCTCTTTCATGTACGGTTCTTACACCCCTGCCATGGGAAATAGTAGGAGACTACTATACACAGTCCCAACAGACTCTCAGCTAATTAAACTGTATGTACCTGTGCTCTCCATGTCAGCTGCCTATATTTTGCGTACCATGCTGGACTCTATCACAAGCTTCAGTTTCCTGCTGTGGTGTCAGTATGCCCTGTGTGTGTGTGACTTGATGCAAGTCATGAACATTTTGTAGCCTTTCTTTGTTTGAGGTCTTAATGCATCTTGTTGTGATTAGTTCCATGAGTAAATGTGTATCACATACAACAGGAAATATTTTTGTCCTGTACTTCTGTTCCTAGCACATTCAAGGACAGTACTCTAGAAATAATACAAGAGGCTTTCTCACTTTTCTTTCAATTTACTAGACAATTTATCTTATTTAAACTAGAAGAAGTGAGACCTTAAGAACTAGTTTGGTTTGTATGTTCCAATTCAGGCAGACAGCTGTGGTAACTTCATGATAGCAAAACCAATGCTGACACAGCCATAAATGGACATCATTTACAGAAATGTAAAAGGAAAGGTTCCTGGCCTAAGATTCCAGCCTAATTGAGCCAAACACAATAAACATGATAATTATTCCTTCTCACAGCAAAGTGTACAATTCAGTTTGGAAGGAAAGGTGTGCCATTGCTATTCTCTAGTCCTGCTGTTATTTTATTTTATATGTACTGTTACTGCTCATCACAGAGATTTTCTGCATTTAGTTAGCGAGTCCTTTGCCAGAGAGTTCAAATTATGGTCTAAACTGGGGTTAATGTGGCTTCTGAGGGCTTGCCTACATGGGGAAGTTAGTGTGTTGTAATGAAAGCCAATAATTTCCATCACTAAGTCTTTCTGGACAATCTGGGCTGGGCACAGATCAGCACATGTTTGCTCACTAGAGCTTGAGCTTGCCAGGCTTGAGAGAGCTTTGGTTTTACAGCTGTGTATAGCTGTACCCGTACAGTGTTCCTCCCTAGATCTGCAAGAAATCCGGCTATGTCATCCCCAACTTGGCCCTTCCAGGCAAGAGACTGTCATCTTCTAGGAGAGCTGGCAGGCCAGCCCTACACCATGGACAGCAGTCCCTGCCACCCCTCCAATGGCTTTTGTGACTGCTGATCCAGCTTGAAAACCACTTTGCTGCATCCTCATTCCCTGGCCAGACAAGCACTCCACATATCAGCATTGTTGCAGAGCTTGTTGAGGAGACCCTCAAAAGATTGCCATCTGACACCTTTTCCAGATGCTGCTTTTCAATGATAAAAACTATTGCAAAAGCAGAAGGACCCAGTGCAGTATGCACATTTTATGTGGATGGTGTCAGTTTTCAGCTTTATCTGTCTACTGAAGAAGTACCCAATTGGGGACTACATTGCTGCACTGTATGTTGTGACAATACAATGCAGGAGTGCTCCAATCTAATAAAACCATGTACCAGTTCAGCTACCTCCTCATCTACACTTAGCACCTAGCAGTACCACTTCTGAATTTCTGGCAATATTACTACTCATCAGTCACTAGGTTAGAAGAAGGGAATGGTGGTGAAAGACTCTTCTCCCATGAGAAATGCAATCTTATTTGTTAATATTTGTGCAATGCTTGCTTATTTCTGTGTCCTGGCCTTTGTTACTTGCTTCAAAGCAGTAGGTCTGTCTACACTGATCTGAAAAAGTGGCACCTTGGGTGGCTACTGTCAAGGAGGATGCTACCACTTACGTGCTGTCCTCTGACCTCCCATACATGGGCCAGCCTTGCAAAGCTGCAAAGGGGCCACACTTAACAGGCAACACACATTCAGCTATCAGGAAATAAACAATAAACCACAATGAAAGAAGGTAGATACACAGAAAATGCTTATCTTATAAACTAAACACAAAGAAAGCCTGTTGCAAATGTGTGGTGCTTTCTCAAGCATAAGCGTGGACTCAGCACTGGTGCCTCTCCTGGTGGGACAGGGCAAGTGTAGGGCTTTATCAGAGGCCAAATAGTTGGATGCAGCATGAGCAAGTCAGGCACCGTTGAGAGCACCATGGGCTAGTCCATGACTAACTATGCCAAACCTTCACCTCTCCCAAGCACAGCACAAGCCTTAGGTGGATTAAGTGCCATCATTGTAGGTGGAAAAGTTGTTCAATGCACCACTCATTTTAGTGCATGGAAAAACCTGCAGACACTATCTTTTTTGCCTCTTTGGATTTCTTTACTACACTAAATAGGTGACAGTTTTTACATCAAAGAAAAGTTATCTCAGATGTGAGAATGCTACTCACATTTCTGTTATATCAATGCTGAATTGAAGAATGAGAGCGTTATTAGTGATTAATACTTGACCATCTCCCAGTTTTTCAGGAAGACTGATGCCTGTTGCGGAAGGATATGATTAAATGAACTGCAAGTGTAGTAAGATAGTCAAATAAACTGGGCCCAGAAAATTGTAGTTTCTCTAGAGGGAGGTTAATATTTGGCCTGGGAAACTTGCACTAAAAGAGAATAAGTGTACATATGTGTGACGAAGAGAAGAAAAAAGTATCTTAGAAACTTTCTTCTGTAACTCAGCACCAAAACATCTGTGACCCTCTCCAATTTAACTGGCACAGAAAATTCCACAAGAAGAACAATGTCTCCCCAAAAGGCTGATAATCACAAATATATCCATGAAACCTTTGCCTGTTTTTTCACAAGGGCAAAGGGCTAGAGGAAGCTTCACTTAAATGGCTGAACTCTTTGAGTAAAAATGAGAACCCATTTCAAAAACTGCATCTATGTTATGCATACAAAGACTGGTTAGTACAGTAGATGCTACTGAAAAGAAGATGGTATAATACCTTGTGTTACCTCACTAGGGGACCAGAGCATTGTATAAGCACTACATCCACAGCTAAAGCCTTATAGCTAATGCCTTTGGGGTCAGGGTGGAGCTTTATGCTTCACAGAGCCTCTCTTTACTGTGGCCCAACATGGGCTGGCTCTCAGCATACCTGCCGCACCCTAAAAGGCACACACACTATCATTGTCCAAGAGTGAAGGGAGGAGGGGAGTGGGAGAGGGAGGAAATAAACAAACAAACAAACACATAAGGTTTGTTATTCCTACCCAAGATCAGACCTAGCACAGTCTGAGTTCCTGCTGCACACGCGAGCTACTTTTAGTGGTAGAACCCTGTCAGACGGTCTCCAGTTCCTGGATCCCCCACCCCAGAACCACTTGGAAATCAGGATATACCTTCCTCCTCTAAGGTGGAAACAACCTCGGCTGTGCCCAGCTGTTTTGGTCTTATTCTTTCCCTTTTATTTCACAGAAACTTTGGCAGAGGAGATTTGCGTTTTAAGCATGTATTTATAGTGTAGCTTTTACATATATATGCATTTTTTGTACCATTGAGATAAATTGAGAATCATAGAAAATGCTTTCAGATAATAAGATGTTGGTTTTCATGGCCCCAGGTATGATTCAGCTGTGTGATTTCACAGAATTGTAGAACAGTTAGGGTTGGAAGGGACCTTAAAGGTCATCTAGTTCCAACCACCCTGCCACCTCCTGCTAGACCAGGCTGCTCAAGGCCCCATCCAACCTAGCCCAGTCACCCAAAGGATCCACAGACTAACGCTGCTCAGCCACTGCTGTGAACACATGGTGGCAATTATCTTATGTCAAATCAGCAAGCCTAAACAACTGCAGAGACTACACAACTCTCTAGTGTTATTCTTGGGACCACAGACTCATTTTTTCAGATAATCAGCCCATAGAAAAAGCTCAACAAAAGCTTGGGACCAGGTAGGAGAAAAAAAATTAGAATTAAGTATCACAAATACTTTCTGCTTTACCTTTTTTTCCTCGTTGCTCAGGTGTCCAAGGGCTTAGAAGGATATGTATCTCTCATGTCACAAGGAAATATAGGATATGCACTCAACTTCATCAGCCCCGTTATGGTTTGAGCTGATACTGTGCTTGTAGGAGAAAGTCTCTCTCTGTACGGGATGAGTTTTTATCAAATCTTGTGGAGGCTTTTTTGTTGGTATTCTCATCCCAGGCAATTTATACTGCAATCTATTACAATTCACCGAATGCTTAGCATACTTGCCAGCTTGCTTCACAGTTTTGCCGTGCTTAGAGATGCTGATGAAAACATATTTTCTTTATGTTTGCTATTACAGCAATTGCCCTTATAAAGCTATACCTTTTTCACAGTTTGTATGGAAGAAGGCCAAGAAAAAAATCCTTCCTTTAGTCAGATACCTCAGCTACTTTGATTGCAGCAATTGAATCCCACAGATTTTTCCTTTGAAAATACAAGGGAAAGTTAAGTTTGGCAGAAAAGGGACATTTTGAGACATGCAAGGTCCATTCCCCTTTAGTCACAAATTCAGATGTGGATGCTACAATTTTCAAACATGCTTATTACAGTTAGCTCAGATCCCAAGTGATCTGGTTTATGTAATTCCTGAGGAAGTAGTTCTTGCGGCAGATTAAAGGAACAGTTTGCTTTTGCCTCAGGCCATTAACATTTTAATAAAATGGTCTTCAACTGTGATGACAATTTATCTTTAGGGGACTTTAGCTGTTATTAACCTCATTAAGTAACAAGTTTATTTTTGCTGATATGTAGCTTTTTCAGTCCTCATCAAGACTGATTCCATTTTTTCATTTAGTTTCATGTATGTAGCGTTTCTTTGCTGAAAGTGTGTTTTGTTAGTTTGTTTGGATTGCTTTTGCACTGATTTTCAATGCTGTCCATCTTCTCAGAGTTAGGAGAAATATATGATCTTGTCAGAAGTGGTTAGAAAAAGTCTTTTACTCCTGTCTTATCAGTCATTTCTGTGTAGGTTAAGTCCTTTGCATCCTGATTTCTCAGGCACTCGGTTATCTAAGAATCATTTCTGTCCCCTAAAATAAAAATTCAGAGAAGAACTAAAATATGTTTAGCAGAAGCTATAATTATCCAAGGCTTCAGATGTCTGCCAAGATACCAGGGTTACCATTATTCAGTGTAATTAATGCTTTCATCAATTTAGAAGACTGTACAAACATCATGGCCTCATACTACTAGACAATGAGTGCTTTCTGTGAGATGATAAATGCCTTTCCCTCCTATAGATTTATCAGCATCTTGCAGGTTCAGGATCCATGCTGGTCACGTATAGGAAAGGCTGAACCAGTTAAGAAAAAAAAAAAACAGATTTCAGCCCCAACTCTCCAGTGTGCCAGCTGACTAGAAACCACAGTCTATTACTGGAAGTGAACACAAACCAGATTTTCTAATTTATTTTTTTTGTTTAAGTTTTCAAACAGTTTAAATAAGGGTTCACTTCAACTCTTCTTTCCATATCCCCTCACATATCCATGTAATAACTGAGCTTGCAACAGAATGCTGTAGGCATTTTGCAAGGAAGAAAAATCCAAAGGTATGTTGTGAGCTCAGAATTACTTGCTACACTACAGGGTATTTATCTGCATGTACATCATGTTATTTCCAGCTTCATTCACAATTTACATTTCTAATTGCAGCAAATAGGGGGAAAATGGACTTTGTGTCTCCATTGTTATCTCAATGTGATTGTGATGTAGAGTGGAGTCATTGATGTACTTCTAAGTTACCTTTTTCAGGAGGCAGGCTGGCTGCAACAGTTCTGGACTTGGGGTCAGTGTGTTTATCCCATCCCTCTACTGGTTTACAACCAGCTGAATGCACTGCACTGCCGTCATATCTGCTATGTGGCAGACTTGATTCACTTGGCAGAAGTCTATGATGCCTGTAGTAGGTCTCTGTGCTCCATAGTGGAGCTTGCAGTGCAAACCAAGCAGGCCCTCTGTCACAGCAAAAACAGGTAAAAATCATGAGATTGTAAACAAAATCCTCTCTCATTTAAAATTTTTAAAACTCATCTAATAATAGTCCATGAATCAACAACAGTGGAATGATCAAAAACAGTGAACAGGTTCCTCTCCAGGTTATAAACAGAGGTCAAATTGAAAAGATTTAAGGAGAATTCTGGTCTTAATAATTCACTACAATAATAATTTGTTATTAAAAAGCCATAAACTGTGACAAATACACAGGAAGCTCATTCAAATACATTCCTTTCACATCATCCTGCATGAATCACTGACTTTGCAGAAGGTGGCTTCTTTAGTCAGTAATAAAATCTGAAGACTGGGATGGCATTCCTATCTCCACCACAAAATATGTTTCTGGCATTAGTTAAAAATTGCTCTTTGGACTTCCTCATCCATCAGTGCAGCATGAATAAAGTCTCTGACAAAACTTTTACAAGAGTATTAGTTCATTAATTTAACTAAGACCTGATCTAAATAGCGATCTCTGAATGAAAAGCATTCATGATAGTCCTAAAAACCCAAATTAAAATTTAAATTCCTCTCCTATGGAAAGGTTCCTGGGATTCTTTAGGTCTGAGCATATGCCTGCTCTCTATCTCTACCAATCTAGCACAGCAATACATGGGTGAGCTCCATGTCAGCTGGGAACTATGAAGAAATGCTAGTTCCATGGGATATCAAAACTTTTTAATTCACTTATGTTATAAAATTAGCAAAGATTAAGTCTTCAAGGCCCTCTGTACAAGGAAATTTAGCAAACAGTCCTCCTCTTGGCAGTGTCATTCCCTAGGAATGTCCTCGAATGGAAGCTGTTGAGACTTGAGGGCTTGGTCTGCCTCAGGTGAATGAGGAGAAGACCTGCCTGCCAATATGCTTCCAGCCACAACTGCTAAATGTATTATTTGCTGTTTAGAACAGAATACCAGTGAAGCTGTCCTCACTGCCATGAGCAGGCAGAATCACCCACATGTAATTCATGTCCTACGTTATTACCCACTGAAAAGAAAGGAAGGTTGCCCTAGCAGTGTACAACAGGCGGCTGTGAGACAGCAACCATCCATTTCTACACTGCGTACAAGTTTGATCTCATTTGGCTAATTATCCCATTAACCTGTACCTTAAGATCCAATTATGGCAACTGTGGGTGACTGACTAAAGGGCAGCAGCAGTGGGCCTGGGGTGTGGGATATGCACTAACCTTTTCTTGTGTGTTTGTATCTGCCTGAGCCAAGCTGTCCCTTAAGAGACCTAGCAAAACTTAGATTTTTATTATGATCATGAATAAATAGCATTTTCCCTCTCTGTGTGTTTTTTTAAATGAAAATTAGATTAGTGTTGAAGCATTCAAATACCACAGGCCTGAGTTCAAAACCAGGCGCAACTGGTACATGAGCATAACCTGAATGGCTTTTTGGCAGGGTCCCTTTGTCAAACCAACTTGAAAGACTCCTATAGTAACAGAGCTTTACCTGTGTAAAACCTGCCATGTTTTGCAATAGAGGGATGTAAGTTGATCTTGTGCAAGACCTACATGAGTGTCTAGCCTGTTCTTTTCCACCACACAAACCTTGACTTCATTCCTACTTGGATGAGAAGTGGTGGACATACAGCTTTCAGAATAGCATTGATACCACTTGTATACTAGATCTTGCTTCAATCACCCACATAGAGGAACAGGACAGGAGGCAAAATACAATACAAACACCATCTCTTAATTCTCATGCCAGAAGGAAGGTGGAAGAGAAAACAGACACAAAATATATGCACTAAAAATTCCAGTGATATAAAAGATTCATAAGCCCTACACAAACCTAAAAATAACCTGTACAAAAAGTTAAGATGAGGAGACAAAAAGACTGTGAAATTAATGATAAGGAGCAATTATTTTGAACAGCATAAGAAATTACGTAGATGTAATATAAGAAAAAAGAACTTACACTATCTAGAATCTTTAAGCTCATTAAAGGTAAGAGTCAGTTTCTTTTCCCTACTAAAAATGATAGGAGGAGAGGAAATTGCTTCAACATGCACCACAGGAGGTTCAGATTGGATGTTAGTAAAAATTTCTTCATGAAAAAGTTTGTAAAGCATTGGAACAGGCTGCTCAGGGAAGTGGCTGACTTGCCACCCCTGGAGGTATTTAAAAGATGTGTAGATGTGGTGCTTATGGACATGGTTTAGTGATAGATTTGGCAGTATTAGGTTAATGGTTGGGCTTTTGATGATATTATGGGTCTTTTTCAACCTGGATGATTCTATGATGCTATGAACATGCAACACTACCTGTAAGGACATCTCAACCATATAAAAAAAGAGTTGGTGGAAATATACACTTGGGTCACGCTTGAAGGAAAGTTTTATAATCTTTTAGTGATTATGTTAAGCATATGAATAAAGAACATGTTGAGACAAGTAATTCTATTTCTCCTGATTGTGCTCTCTTTTGCAAAAGGTGTTTGTGTAACCCATTCAGTCAGAGACAGAGATTATCACCACCAAAAACTTCAGGAGTGATTCTGGGAAGTACAGAATGGCTATTCAGAATTTGGTGGAGTTTTCATATTTGGCAGTCAGCTAAAAATCAAGTCATTTATCCTGTCTCATTCTTAAAGGTAGGGAATGAAATCCAGATGAAAAGTAGCCTTCTCCCTGAGAAATAGTTTCCTTACACTGGGAAATATTTTATTTTCTGCCTAAACAGTGAACATCAAGGACACGGGAAGCTACACACCAGCATGCAGCTCTTTTCATTAGACTTTTCTTCCGAATATCCTTTTGCTTTAGTTTCCAGAAAACTTAGCAGATCGTGTTTTTCATTACTGGTACTCTCTCCATCTGTCCTCGTGTACAGGATATCTGTGAATGAAAAGAATTTGCTAGGCTAAAGCCAGTATGGAATCTGCTCTGAGATCATTATATTAGTGATTGTGGACAAAAGAATGGTGTAATTCTCTTCTATTGGATGAGAGTTATCTGCTGGTTGCCCAGCAACAGTTTGATTGACTGATTTTATTTTTCTTTTGGTAATGTTTGGTGCAATTTGTGGGCACTGTTTCTAATCTCGCGTGGTCATATGTTGGCAATTTTCATTCTTGAGCTTAATTTCTTGTGCCTAGAGGCCACAATGCTAGACATGTGTTATATTAGAAAGCAACTGAGAAACAGTATTCACAAAATGAAAGTTCACCTGTTACACTTTTTATCTGGTTGTTTTTGTTACATGCCTTTGGGATACAGACAGTGCTTTTGTATCAGCAGCAGTGATACAGCAACCACATATGACCACCATTCCTGCCTGCCAGGGGCTTCATGCAAACACTGGTATGATATTTTCCACTCTCACACTCACTTTCTGCCCTTTGCGATCACTGCTCGAGATGTCAGTGATAACCCCAAATTTTTCAGAGGCTGCTGTAGGAAGGACACCACCTTTGTCTATGCATCTGCCACTTTCCCCCTCCGGTCCTCGCAGATAAGCACAGCTGAGTAGCATTCTCTGTCAGTCCCCAGAGCCATCAGGCTCAAAGACAGTGCTTTCTTAGGCACAGACTTTTGTCTGGAAACTCTCCCTTTGATATCCAGGAGCTTCACATGGTGATTTGAGAGAAGTTTATTTGGTTTAGACTGCAGACACTTCAGTTGTTTGTTTTTTAAATTAATCTGAATGTAATACAAACAAAAGGGTGACAATTTTAACTGTATCCATTGTGAGTGGTGAGGGTTTGCGCTTTATTATTTTTATGTGAAGTGTTAATATGTGACTAACTGCTATGTCAACAGGCACTCCAAATCTTTAAATAGCAATGCAGTTAAATATCCAGGTTTCAAGAGTACTTGTCTCTTTCTGTTTAGAAGCTGAAGAGGTAGTTATATTGTGCAGTGTACCAGGGAATATCACATCCTATGTTATAACCTCAGAAAAACTATATGGTAAATTCTGAGGAGAGACAAGGGCCCTGATCCTCTAAGTATTTAAATATGTGCATAATAGTGAATTTTGCCAAGTTACTCAGCTACTGCTTTACAATGCAACTATAGTTTGCTGTGGCATTCTCCCTTTATTACTGGCAGAATAAAACATGGTATAGTTTGTAATGCAAAAAAAAAATATTCCTAGGCAGGACAAATGTGAAATCTTGCTGCTAGATATCTCTGCACTTGTATCTGACACTGCCTTGAACTTTGTTGGTCTGGATAAACCAGAAGTGGGAATGATCTTTGTTTCCATCAAAACAACCCCTAACTGATAACAGTTTTGCTGATCTGCAGTTTAGGCTTAGTCATTTTCTATTTTCTCCCTGAGGCCAAATGCATGGTTTTAATAGTCTTTATCCAATGTAATAACCCTTGCTGTGCTAGACACACAACAGCGCTTTCTTGAAACAATTCATACAGATGCAAACAATTTAAAAGCCCAGAAATATCAAATACACTGGGATGAGTCCTGCCTACACTGAAGCTACTGGAAATGTTGATCTTGGTTAAGGGAAGGCTGCTACTGCAAAGCAGTAAATTCCTTCAGGACATCAGTATGCCATGTTGCACTCAGGTGCTCACATTCCTCACTGCATGCACTTCCATATCTAGGTCCCCTCTGCTCTTTGCTAAGCTCATGGAAAGGGCTGTGGAAGCTACCTTGGGGGAATGCAGGAAGCTTCACGTCTTCCTTTCCTCATGCACTCCCCAAACACCTTCTTAGCTCACATACATTTTCAGCCTTTACTGCTATGGTGCAATCGCACCTGGAGACTTTTTTTAGACTCCACAGCCCAAAACCAAACTGCTGCTTGTTTCAAATAATTAAAAATTAAATCCACTTTGATGGAACACATTTTTTGCTTCAAATTGCAAGACATCTTGGGTAAATGTTTGCTCTTCCATATCTACCATGTAAAACACACTTCCACAGTTCACTAATGAAATAATATATATAGTGTTCTAGGAACTGACAACAGACATGCTGTTATGCTGGGAGTTGGTACTGCATCATGTAAGCAAACACTGGTATGTGCAGCATCAGGCAATTTTCTACTTATCAGTATAAGCAACAGATCTGCTGGACATCTTCAAGTTTTCATCTATTTGGACCTGGGCCATTGAGTTCAGGTAGCCTTGTTAAAAAGGGATTTGCAGGTCTTTGCGGTGTTACAGCCCTGCCAAGCTGGAAGCTATAGACAAGGTCAGTGTCTAGGACTCTCTTGTATTAAATGAGCAAGTAAGCTTATATGCATTGCAGATTCCCTGCCCATGAGATCTCTTGTCTAAAGCAATCTGCTGAAAGGTGATAGGGTTGAAGTGCAGGCTAGACAACATACATATGGCAGAGGATTTGTAATATTCTAAATAGCATCCACTATTTTTTCTTGGTTCAGCATACAAAGGGTGTTGGTAAATCAATAGTTTAATCCAAGTGTGACAAGACAATTTATCAAACCTCTTAAAAAATGCCTCTCTACAAAACAAAGCAGATTTGCGGCATTGCTAGCAGAAACCATTTTGCACCACATGGTATAATGCTGTTATAGCCAGCAAGAGCTACAGCCTAACATCTCTGTGTTGAGGGAAGACAAGCTGGGCAATCCTAGCATTTGTGCTTGGGAAACACTATTTAAGCGCGCAGTGACATCTTGCATAATAATATTGTAACACAAAAGGGATGGAAATATGACTCTGTTCAATATGACTGTGTTCAACCTTAATTACAAGGGGGAATTTGGTTTGCTTTTGGTTGAAGAATATGAGCTCTTGCTCCCGGGGCATTATAAAGACACAACTTACTATTCTAAAAGCCGCCTGTTCTTTCAAAGTCATGGTTTAGAACACAGTTGCAAGAAAAAAATAGGGATAACACTGTTAGAGTGGCACCTACCACAGAGGGTAAAACAATGGGGCACTTCGCATTTCCCCATTTGATAACTTTGTGTGGACCAAGGGGAACATTCACAAAGCCTGGGATCCTCCTGTTTGGTCCTGAGCTACACATTCAGATATTCGATTCCCTCAGTTTCTGAAATCAAAGGGAACAAAAGGTACATGCACAAATTAACAAATGTATGCAATCACAAGCATAAGGCCTGCAGGCTTGAATGGTTCAGGCTGAGTGTTTTCAGGCACACACTTCCACACATCAACTTGAAGTACCATTCTAAATTCTCAGATTCAGAAATATGCTTAAAGCCCCTATCAGGACACATACATTAAACGTAAAAAAAAAAAAAATTTGACCTAGGGCATGAAGAAAATAAATACAGTGGGGGAAAAAAAACATTACAAAAAAATGTACACTCAGTTAGAAGCCAAAGACTTTGTTCTGAAAAGAGCCTATTCAATATTATTTAAAGAGAATTCTTTAAAATGGTTGTGTATATATCAAAAAGAGGTTACATCTTGCCTACACAGAGAATACTCTTGTTGTAAAATAGCTGCTATAACACAGAATACTGAGCAAAAATTTTTTGTAAGACCATTAGAGCCTTACAGCTACTTTAAACCCACATATAATTGCTCACAGGATAAAAGCCTCTATTCATATTACTCAAATGCCTTGCCTCAGCTGGAGACAGTTAAAATTAGTGTAGTCTGAAAGAAGATAGAGTGTATGAGCTCTAACCTTTCTTCACCAAAGCAGGTACCAAAAGATACCAGGCTTGTTTCACTCTGGATAATGAACGCAGTTCAGACTGTCATTCACTTACCTTCCGCATAGTCCAGGATATGCAGCATTGTACAAAGGCTGGTGTTTTAATTATTCTTAGTTCTTTTTTTCTCTCCTTCCCTATGAGAAAATTATAGACGAGAAGGAAAGAACTCCACCTAAGAGAACAGCTTAGTCTTGGCTCCTCCTGGTTCAGCTCTTTAACTGGCACAAACAAGGAGCTATTTCAGCATTCTTTACAGGGATCAGCTGGCATCAATACACTTACACCGGAGATACTGCACCTAAGTAGCTGTGTCCACACTATGGAACGTGTATGACCCACTATTCTTCTCATAGACCTGGCCTCTGACCTTTTGGAGGGTGCCATAGTTCTTTCCCTGCTTATGCCCCAAATCGCCTTTCAAAGCAAAATGGGGCGTGTCTGTGGTAGCTGAGCAGGACAGTGCCCCACAGCAGACCTACAAACACTGCAGAGTACCTACACCTGCAAGCTGTTCTTTTCCACAGTTTCTATCTAGGTTTTTCTTGGTGGTTAAATCCTAACAACACAGTATTTAGAAGTTAATAATGTTAAGTAAAAAGATGATGTTTATGGAAAAAAAAATCCAGGATGGAAAGAAAATATCTTGCCTTTATTTTTTCATTGAACTAGGAACACTCACTAGCCAGTTGTGATCATTGTGACTCTATACAGGCCATGGAAATGGAAGTAGAATCTTAGCCTTGGCCAAAAGTTTAATAAAAGCTTTAAAAATAGTTTTTTTCATGATGCATGTAAAGTTTTTCCTCTTAGCTTACAGGTGTGCATGGAAATAGCTTCTTATTTATTTCACAGTCAAATTCTAGTTGGAGAAGAACTTTCTTTTCTCCATTTTTTCCTTAATGGCACAGTTCAGGTTGGAGCAGAGGTCAAATTATGGAAAATTTCATGCATTTGCGTATTTCCTCTACAAAACCAAGTCAATGTTCATGGATAATTCACACAGCAGTGTAGAGTAGCATGCTAGAATTGTCCTTTAATGAAATCAACTGGCCAATACTTAATTGTACATATTACGTGTCTACTACATTAAAGAAGCATCATTCCCCAACAACCTTTCTCCAGAGATATTTCCATTAGGAAATCAACTTTATAGGTAATTATTGATTGTCTATTAATGAACCTAAATATCTAAGTTTGGCCATTCTTCATTTAGTGTTCATTTTCCTTGGTGATGAGCAGAAAGAACACAAATTAAAGGCAGCAAGGAATTGACACATTTAATTTTTATAATTCCTAGTGCATTCAAATGTAATGGATCAAATGTTCAAATGGGAAGTTACCACATTTTCAACCCAGCTGTGACAATTGAAACAAAAACTAGGCAGGAATAAAAAGAAGAAGAATTAAATAATGAAAAATGGAAAGGCACTGTGAGCATAAAGACAGTAAATAGGGAAAGAAGGAAAAAAAATTGATGCTGAGGAAGCATCCTGTGACATGAATGTTGTATCCTGTGACGTTCCACCAAATGATAGGTGGAATATTACATAGCTGCCTCAGACATGAGGAGCTCCTGAGATTGTTCCTGGGACACAATTCTCCACCACCTCCCCACTACCGCAGTCATTGATAACATAGTTAGCAGACGAGTCAATACCTGTCATTTTTCTTTAGTAGTTTTCCAAGTCAGTTTGTAGGCAACCTCACCAAAGAGCAAAATTGACTATGAATAGTCTTTCTAAGTTTGTGCAAAGGTCATCACTGCAGAAGGGCAGACAGGACGTTTTGAGGACTGATTTGATTTTATTTACTTTAACTTTCCCTTTTTGGCGATATCTTCTACCTGCTGGATAAGGTTTCCAAGGAAGATTTACACACAGCTGCTATTGCTTCTACATAGCTAATAGAAACAACACTAGTCACCTAAACAGATCTTATTCTTGGCTAAGAAACCACACCTAGGTAAACCATTCTGCCATAACCCTCCTGAGAAAAAGTGCTGCACCTACAATGTGGTAAAAAACAAGAGCAATATTCCATCAGCAGAGCAAAACACTTTCAGTGGGGTATGAAACAGCAGAGAGCAGAAGGGAAGACAAAATAATTACTGGCCTGCATCCCTCTAATAGGTATGGGGCAGTAGGTCTTTTTTTAAGGAATAATATAATTCCTGAAAGTGTTCTTCTCGCATAAAGTTGCAGTAACCATAAGTAGAAATTCACCAGTTTTTCAATGAGCTTGTTAAGCAGGGCAAATTTGTCTTTCCCCTAGCCCTAAGTGGGATTCACAGACTCAGCCCCCATGCCTTCCAGCTTTAGAAGCAGTTACACTAATCGAGGGATGTACTAGAAGCCAAGGTCATTAGCAGTGAAATCCTGCATCTTTTACTCCCTTATGTGTTTCCCTCCAGCACCTGTAATTTCCTTTCCTGGCAGCAGCTGCTCCAGCTTTTCATCCCACTTTTAAAAGGAGTGGGAAAGTGAAGGTAACACTGAGTGAACAGCAATGGCATAATCTTGCAAATGAGCCATCACAACATGTCCAGCTATGATGTTTCGTGTAGATTAGTGTTTGACCTCTCACACCCGAAAAACAAACTGGCATATACCTAGAAATACCTAGAAACTTCTGTGTCAAATGTGCTTGAAATAAGAAAAAGTTATTGAAGGCAGGGATGCACAAACCAATAAACAGATGGAACATGGTCTTCTACGTTCTGTTTATAGAGAAATGTGCATAGAAAAAGAATTATTGTGAAGTTGTTGAATGGCACTGGCTCGGTTAAAGAAATTCAGCTGGGCAGTCCCAAGTGCAGCTTTCCATACACATCAGTGTGACAGCTTGATCAATGCCAACATTTCCTTTTGAGACAACTCAACATCCTGGGCTGTCCTTGTCTCCGTAGCTTACTCTGAAAGTGACACAAGTCATGGCAGGTTTTTCTCTGGTATGCTACACCTGAGACAAACTTCCCCATCCTCCAAATTAACCTCATCCCAGAATGTTCACATGATATGGGGGCAATCTGAAGCAGTGTTTCCTAAAGAGCTGGACTGACCTGAAATTTTCAGTGTCTATGTGCATAATCCACCTGTAATAATTCACCCCGGTTGGCAAGTTACAGCTTATGTTTCACCTCTCTGGAGGAGGTGTTAGAAATAAGGATGTAGGATGAGATAGGATCTAACTCTAGACAATTATTCAGCCTAAATAGTGCAGTCCTGATGCCCAGGTTCTCTACACATACTTGTCAATTCTTTCAAGCAGGTTCTTCTCTAAAGATACAGCTTCCCTTTGCCTGTGCAATCTATAATACACACAGGAGAGTAAACAGGGAAAAATGATCCTCCATTAGAGTTAAAGCTGCACAGGCAAACACACATAGCATCACTGCTAAAACTGTCTCACTAGCATATTCAGCTAATAAGAAAATGAATTTAGCACAAAGCTTCTGAAAATAAATACTGTGGAAGATGTCTTTCTGCTTTAATAGAGATTGAATGTGG
Organism: Piaya cayana; assembly: GCA_013389865.1. NCBI lineage: Eukaryota > Metazoa > Chordata > Aves > Cuculiformes > Coccyzidae > Piaya > Piaya cayana. The sequence continues at coordinate 32,347 of WAAB01015978.1, forward strand.
TCCATTTATTTTTCCCTATGTCCTGAACAACACATCAAAACAACATTTAGCAAGTAAGCTACATTTCACAATACACTGCATCATCGATGAATGTAAAATAAGTTGCTTGGCAGTGAAAATGCCCTGGAGAGAGGAAAGTTGGTTGATTGTTGTTTCTGTGGGATTTTTTCTGTCCAGCCTGATTTCTCCCAGTACTTTAGAATGCTGAGGATTATTCCATTATCTCATTTGTGTCTCTAGCAGCCATTAACCCTCTGCGATGCCTTAGAACTGCCTCCATGAGGAGCCTTTTCCCCAGGTCTGTGAATTTAGGCTGCATAGTTACGGAAGTCTTGGGCAGCACCGCTGCTAATCCTCAGTACATACTACCTAAGTTAGACTAGAACATAATGAAATGACAGTTTGGAGAGAGAGAGATACTTCAAAAAACAAGTACTGCAAGTTCTGATTAATCAAGTGATGCAGAAAGAACACGTCATTGAGTCAATGGTTTTCCCCAGTTTGTTAGTTTGCTTAGTGGTGTCAAAGATATGTGAGTGAGCTGACGGCTAAGTGATATGTGGGAAATGTTATTTAACTCGAAATTTTCTCTTCAAATGGTGTATTCTTCATGAAGTGGCTCTTGCAAATTTCACCCTGCACTCCTGGAAGATCCCAGCACATCCCTGCTCCCTGGCAGGGCCAGTGTGGCCTATAGGGATTCACCTCAGAAAATCTGTCCCATAGAATTCCTCCTCAGAATTCCCAACTTCTCTACCCAAGGGTATTAGAAATGTGGCACTTGAAATACATTTTCTCAAAACATTTGGTCTAGTCAAGTGCCTTTGCACAATGTATGTGGCAAGCAGATGCAACTGAGTGGCAAACACTGCTGAGACAAATGCTTAACAATTTGGTAAAGGACATGAATTTTTTTATTGCTGCCTGCTGCTAGACAACTTCATACACTGCTGGTAATTACTGTATCTGGGGTTTTCTATTTGTTTGCTTACACCTTACCCTGTAGCTTTGTTCGTGGCAATAAAAATATTCCAAACAGCTTGGAAAACTTCCTTTGCTCTGACTTGAAAAGGCTGAATTCAGTTCCCAGGGAACTCAGTGGGAGTTGGATTAAGCTCTGTGGCAAAATCCTTTACCTCTTACAGTGCTGCCACTGCAACGTTTGCTGAATTTCCTTTTACAGATTGGTTAGTTTATCCTTTGGTGATGGCAGTATACTGAAATATTGAAGTTTCTTCCCTTATGTAGGGTTTTTCTGGGCTCCACAACAGAAAAGACCCAGACCTACTGTTCTTTCTCCAGTCTCCTGCCAATTCAGAGCTCCAAACTTTAGTTTTCCCAGAATTCGTCCTGTGCCCCAGAGTTCTCTGCACAAACCAAGATGTGCAATATTTCCTACTTGTCTTTCACATACTCCAATTTTTGGTTTATGCCTGTAAGTTTATTCTTCCTCCAGAGTACCTTGCCTATGCAAATGACATTTATGGGTAGAAACAGAAACAAGGACGGACATGTCCTCTCACATCCCAAAGGGGAAGAGGAGGGACAAGGACATTACAGGTAAAGTTTTTGCTTGACATCTAAAAAATAAATGGTGCATTTACCTTAATTAGTATCTGTTTACATTTTGATACATATTTACAATTATCCCTAGGAAACAGTTCAGTAGACATCTGTTAAAAAGAAATAGAAATCTAGCATTTCTTCATTCTTAAGGAACTCTGCCAGTCTTTGTTTTCCTGTCTTTATTTGGTGCTCTTCAAACTCATTAGTCTGTTACCTTTGAAGATTTTTTTAAAAAACAGCTTTCCATTTTGAGAAAACACGTCCAATTGAGGAAGAGGTAAAGCAACAGGGCTCTCCAGAAAGAGAATATTGTTTCTGAGAAATAACTCTGATGAATTCTACATAAACCAAATAAAAATCCTGTAAGACAGTCAGAATACCAAGGAGTTGCAGTTCCTTTACTAAATTTTCAGATCAGCAAATACAATTTAATAACTGCATCCGCATTTTTTCTCCCTAACATTCATTTGAAAGATAATCATCACATGCCACATGGTGGAGTACCATAAGACTTCCTTTATATATGTGGTTGGGTTTGTTATTCTTTTCAGAACCTGGTGGTTAACTTAACTCTTTTCTAGTATGTGCTGAAGTACCTACATTTAGGCAGACCAATGATTTGTACCTTCTGATAATAAGGTGTAAAAGAAAGCATCGTATAAATTGTAAGAGGTAGGTGACAAATCACACCAAGTAATTGTTTGTGAACTGATTTTATATGATTACTCTTGATTTATGCTGGCATTTTTTAAAAATGAAAACCATCATTTTCAGACAAGCTTACCATAAAAAATAGTAATATTACTTTGAGCAGAACAGTTAGAATCTGTGTTTGGGGCTTTCTTTGTTTTACAGTATCTTTAACAAATAGCATTTAACCAAAGGCAGCTGTAGATCTAGTCCTATAAATAACGCCAAAATAAAAGAAAAAATTGCACAGGTTCCCAGGTGTTGTCATTTTCCCACCACTGGAGAAAGGATTTTTAAAACAAGCCTTCCACAACCTTTTGAATATTGAAGTATCACGGTGCTGACACAGAAGCTGTAAGCAGCCACTGTGCCTTACAATAAAGTGAAAATGTTCTGTTTAACCTGGAAGAAAGAAGAACAAAAGAGCAAAGGCACTTTCCTTCTGTGTTATGGGAAATTAAATTTAGAGATGGGCAGAAACCATAAAACTCAGATTCAGACATAAACCTGGGAGCATACAGCTCAAAATAAAGCTGGATCATTGTATCCAAACCACCATGGTTGCTGGCAAACAGGTGATAACTGATTTTAGTTAGCAAAGTCCACAGAACATCTATTCCATATGGCCCTCATGGTACATGGCCTCTTATGATAAGTAAGGTACATTACCTTACATTCTGTACTGAAGTACCACAGACATTTCTAATACCTTTGGTCCCTGCACCACAGTTTTTAAAGAACATAGCTTGGATTAAGAATTTCACCCAAAACTTTAAGCCTCATTTTGAAAATCTCACACAAATATGTCTCATTTATTGAAAGACAAATTCTCATTAAAAATCCAGCAAGAAAAGACATTCAAATAGAGCAACTCACCTAAAACATTACCCAGACCTGAATCTTTCACCAATTTCTGCCAACTCCAGTTTAGTTTAGGAATAGAAACAGAAGCAGAGAAAAAAATTAATACATGGAACTTTTTCTGAATGCATTTACACTGGACAAAACTGAAGATATGCAGAAGATACAGTCATGCTTCTCATTTTAGGATGAAGTAGTTTAATAAAGATAATCATTCAGCTAATGTAATTAATATCCAATATTTGTTATTTGATACCAAGGAAATAAAAAGACTCAATAGAGCAGCTTGGATAATGGTAAGTAGCAGGGAGCTAAATCCTAGACAATCATGTTGCTTCCTAAATCTTTAGAGTTTCTGCATTGTTTAGAACATAAATCACACAAAGTAGTGAAAATCCAGCTTTAATTCTCAGTCTATTGATTACATTGGTTGATTTCAAAGACCACAGATAAGGGCCATGAAAAAATAGAGAATATTTTCCCACTCATATCCATATTGTCCCAAGTTTACTCCATCTGGAGGCCAGTTACAAGTGGGGTTGCCCAGGACTCAGTGCTGGGTCCAGCCCTGTTCAATGTCTTCATCAATGACCTGGATGAAGGCATCAAGTGCTCCCTTAGCAAGTTTGCAGACAACACTAAGCTGGGAGGAAGTGTGGATCTGCTGGGGGATAGGGAGGCTCTGCAAAGAGATCTGAACGGGCTGGGCTGCTGGGCTAAGACCAATGGCATGAGGTTTAACATGGCCAAATGCCGGGTCCTGCACTCGGGGCACAACAACCCTATGCAGAGCTACAGACTGGGAAAAGCCTGTCTGGAAAGCTGCCTGGAGGAGAAGGACCTGGGGGTGTTGGTTGACAGCTGACTGAACATGAGCCAGCAGTGTGCCCAGGTGGCCAAGAAGGCCAATGGCATCTTGGCCTGTATCAGAAATGGCGTGGCCAGCAGGTCCAGTGAGGTTATTCTCCCTCTGTANCATGAAAAAATTCTTCACAGAAAGTGTCATTAGGCAATGGAACGGTCTGCTCAAGGAGGTGGTTGATTCACCTTTCCTTGAGATGTTTAAGGTGTGGGTGGATAAGGTACTGAGGGCCATGGTTTAGAGATTGGTGGGAATAGTTGGATTTGATGATCCGGTGGGTCTCTTCCAACCTGGTGATCCTATGATTCTATGATAAGCATTAAAAAAAAATATGAAAAGGTAAGCAATCAAGAAAGAAAATTAACAACCACCATACAAAAGCAGAATGGTGAAATAAAACATTCCACATGGAGGTACTGATCTGCAAGTGAGCTTTAATGTTACCAGGAGACGTGACAATTTTGATTTAGTATCCCGCTGAATTCTCAGAACTATATCAGAAGGTGAGCATGTGTATATAGTGCCTTGGATCACTTTATTGTGGGTCTGAGGATTTTCAGGTTTCTTTTTTGCTTGTTTGTTCTCCTGTGTGAAACAAGTAATTCATAGAATATTATTTCAAGATTTTTCCCTTCACTTTCCTGTGCAGAGCTACAACAGAGTACTTTTAGCATCTGGTACTTCTTACATCTAGAAGCCCATTCATTTAAAGCCACTTTCAGAATCAGGGCCTTTATATGTAATAATTCACTACAAATTCTTAAAATGCACTTGAAATTTGAAAATACCCCAAAATCCCCACAAGTTTCCTTTCTGATGAATAAGTTGCTTGGTAATTGTGGCACTCTCCATAGTATTCTTATAAAGAAGCAGCATGACAAATACTTATTCTGATGAAAAAGCTGAAAAATATCAAAACTAAAATATGAAGAGAAATTTGCTAGATTTATCAGTCATAATTTACCAGTCAGGCGAAGAGTCAGTGTATACAGATCTTCTATGAAAAATAATGAATATTATAGTAATTATTTAGGAAGGTGCTGAGCTTTTTTTGCAATTAATTATTCATCCTTAAAACTTTCCTTTCCTTATTTCCTCCTCAAATTATTGCAGAACTTTCTTCTCCTTGATGAGATCGGGAGTGTAATCACATTCATGTGTAGTACACAAAAACACATACCCATAAAAAAAGCTGCAACAGATACCACCCCCAACTTTCCCCAGTTGTACATTTGATGCTTGCTAGTGCCATTAAGCAAACACAAAACAACAGCAAGCGCTTTCTGTTGAAATGTTTAGCTAAATGGAACCAAACAGTCACAGTTCACAATTTCATAAATACATTAATTAGAAGTGTCTCCAAATAGCATGTGATTTTGAATTATTAACATAAAACACTGCATTATAAATGACTGCAAATTGCATTCCTTAGTGCTCTCCATGCTTAATTTATTATGCCGTAGGAAAATTTGCAAATTACTTAGCTGTTTTATATTTAATGGATAGTTTTATATGTATATTGTTTCATTAAGATAAAATTAAACCACAGTGTACATATTATAAGCCTTTCCAGTGACATAAATGTCACTGGAGACTGTCAGACTTTGTCAGGAGGGGAGCATGCTTCTGTCCCTTCCTAGATTTAATAAAATAAAGAGCAGATTCGCGTTTCTACCATTTCCTTGCCCATCCACAATCACTCCTTCCAGCCAGCCTATTTCTGAGGTTTGCTAAGGGCATTGCAGAAAAATTTTCAGCCATTTGAAAGTAGAGAGAGGGGCAGAAGAGCAGCCTTCCCATCTCCATCTCTGCATTTTGAAGGCAAAGACCCTTTTCAGCAGTGGCCTCTGCTGCTAGGGTGATGCAGTTATAGTGTCGCCTGTGCTTTATGGGTGAGAAAGAAGGGAGCAAGACAGGTGAGCCCCCTGGCCCAAACTCCACAAGTCAATATTCCTCTGGAAAACCATCTCAATCTCCCAGGAAGAGGGGGAAAAAAGACCGACATAGGCTAGCATGCTATACTGCCAAGTTTTTGTTGTCAGATCTTCCTGCAGTGGGGAAAGGATGGAAAGAAAACATTAGGAAATCCTTGTGAGGGGAGGGTAGATGTCTGGAGAAACACTGGAGCAAGGGGAATGGGAGAGGTATGTGTAAAGGACACTGTATTTATAAGGAAAATCCATAAAAAATCTAACTATAAAAGTATTTGACAACTTCTTTGCATGTTGTCTGTTCTTAGCCATTTGTCTTCTCTATTTATAAACTCCTTGGAAGAGGAATTGCCTCTAACTATCTGCTTGTAGAGTACATTTTACAAAAGGGACTCAACTTCCCTGAAAACCTGAAATGTAAATAGAGTGTAAAAAATAGATATTATTTATGATATGTAAATAAATAACAATGGGCCATGAAGAGGCATTCTAGATGTGTTTAAATATGCTTTCCAATTTCCTGTTTTCTAGGAACTAACAATACCCCTTTGGTGGATATGATAGATGTTTCTTTGGAAAACCGGCTTGGTTGAATAGAGAGATATCCAGGGACATCAGGGAGAAGAGAAATGTTTATAGGCTATGGAAGAGGGGGCAGGCCTCTTGGGTGGACTACAGGAGGGAAGTCAGATTGTGTAGGGAGAAGATCAGAGAGGCTAAGGCTGAACTAGAACTCAGGTTGGCTAAGACTGTGAAGGATAATAAGAAATCCTTCTACAAATATATTAATAA
>WAAB01015985.1:0-11107 GCA_013389865.1 Piaya cayana
GCTGGGGTTGTTTAGCCTTGTGATAAACAAAATACGATATTTGTTCATTAAAGTTACTTAATATTAGAGCCTGCTAGATATTAGATCCAGAGGACTCAAGTTGCTTAGTCACGAGAGGAGGAAAAAAGCCTGGGTAAGTATAATTGTTTACAGATCATCTGAAGAAGATGATAAGACTATCTCCATGACCACCAGGAGGTAGATGAAGAACCCCTAGCAGGTGATCTGAAAAGGACGATAAGCCTTTATCTCCATGACCACCAGAAGGCAGGTGAAGACCCCAAATACGTGGCACACAGATATCGAACCCGGACTAATAAAAACTATAAAAACCTGGAAGAAGTTGTTAACTGGGTGCGCCACTGGTGGAGCAGGCACTCCCCCCGGCCACCCAGCGCTGTTTGCTTATTGCTGCTTGCTATCAAATTGGATAATAAATGCTTGATTAATTTTTATCAATTGACAAGTTGCAACTGAGTTATTAACATGTAACAGCCTGGAGAAGAGGAGGCTGNTTGGACTCGATGATTCCATGGGTCTCTTCCAGCCTGGTGATTCTATGATTCTATGATTTACCAAATGCAGAGAAATGGGAAAATGTGCAGTGTCTGTGAAGCATGGATGGGGAGGGAAGAGGGGGGACAGACTCTTCCATGAGCCTGTGGCCACACAATATCAAAGCAAATTCCACTTAGACCCTGGCTCTGCCCCAAGAGCAGCTGATAGATAATGCTTTCAGCTGAGATTTGCGTATGCACTGGTTTACTTTCAGCAATCTCTGATTTCCAGTCAGTTGCATCATGTTTATAGAAGAGTGTTTACAGATTTTAGGAGACTTCACTATGTCTAAGGCTTTTTTTGGACCTTTTATTTTTTGATCTTTGCTTTTTTCCATGAGAACTTTCACAGTCTGTGTAGCAGTGTGCAGTAAGGTAAAACATTTATTTTTATTTCTTATAAATCTGCTGTCTGAAAATGTCATTGGCTGCCCCTAGATTTTGCATAACAAGAAATAAATAATCCTTTTCTATTTATCTTTATGGTTGTATTTCTGCCTACTCTTCCTCTAGTGAAGTTTTCCAAAGTGAAAAAATCCTGCTTTACCTAATGTCTATTTAGTTTCTAAGCTTTTGCTTTTTCAGCCTTGTCCCTTTCTTTGACTTTCTAATTCTAGTGTATCTTCCCTAAGATAATCCCTAAAACTCTGTCATATCTCACAAGTGCTAAGATTGTGCCTTCAGATGCTCTTCACAAGGACATTGGCTTTGCCTTATCAATTAATTTAGTAACTATTGGCATGTGTGTATATTGGCAGGTTTTCCTCCCTAGTTGTACTTCATAGCACTTACTGATTTTTAGTTTCACCTGCTGCTTTTCTGGTCTCTTACCCTGGGCAAGAAGAATACCCTGTGATTCTTCTCAGACTCCCTCAGATTTCACTGTTCTGAATATTGGAGTAGACTTTATAATCTCACCTTTCCCACTCAATTTCATTTCTCTGTAATGCAAAGAGCATGTATTTTATCTGTTGAGGTCAGAACAACGCTACCTTGAAACTATTTGGAAGTACATGGGGAAAGATAGACACTTTCAAACTTAAGCCTCTGATGTCTTATTTTGTTGCCAGTATCTTTTTGGAAACACACACAATGAAATCCAAATCTAAGTTTTTGGTGTGGATAGGTGTACCCTAAGCATTCACAAATAGTTCTGCTTACTTGCCAGTTGTAAAAAGATTTGAGAATTTTTATTATTTCTGAAACACAAATTCCTAGTTGATTAGCAACTACTAGATTATTTCCTGATCTTTCACTTTTTTCCCAGGAAGTGATGTGTAATGAGAATATTTTCCATTTAAATGCTATCTTAAGTTGGTTGTCAATCTGCAAAACTTTTTCTACTAGCTGCAGCTTCTCAGGTCACCTCCTGTTTGGAGCTGCAGGAAGTATTCCTTCCTGATCGGGTCGTTCCCTCTGCAGTGCCTGCTCTGATTAGAATTTTCTCTCTGCCTGTGCAGTGCCCATTTGAATTTGGCAGAGAAACCATGTAGTTCTCAGGAAAGCACACTTTTGCTACTAAAGTAAAAATTAATTCATAGCAGACCAGACAAGGATCTGTCTGGGTCTCTTGCAGGAATGTGTTCCTGTTGGGCAGACAGTGCAGTGAATGTATCTGAAATGACTCTGTCTCCATGTGTGCGCTGTGGATTTGCCATGGCATTTCTTTTTTGCATCCAAGCTTTTTCACTGTTTACAGAACCAAGGGGCAAGAAGTTGCCTTGGACTCTCAATGCTGCTAGTTTCTAAGTAAAAAAAGAAAGGGGAGGATCATATAGAGGCAAAAAGGATAAAATGTGGAGCACAGAGGGTCAGCATGTTGATGTGGAAGAGCTGGTGTGTCTATGGGTCTGGGAGAGGGAGCTGGCGTTGGCAGTGGAGTTATCAGCGAGCAATGGGTTGTGCTACGGGGAGATGGAGTCAGGGCTGTATGGGACCTGGGCAGGAGTAAGCCAAAGGTCAGGAAAAAGCTGGCTGGGAGATGCAGAGGTGAAGCATTGTGCAACCTTCGGATTACGTAAGTAATGTAATGGCAGCATTTTCTGATCTCTGTGGCCTTCCTCTGCCTACAGCTGCCTCCAGTTGTTCTATTTGAACTGTCCAAGACTACCCACTTAAGTTATTCCTGAGTGCTGTTACCAATTCAAGACCCAGATATAGTTTCAAGAAGCATAAATTAATTTCTTCTGGTGACTCATTTTGTACTTGTCAACAACAGGCTTCCTTTGTACCTCCCCAGTGTAGACTTCGCAGAGTCAATGGAGACTGGATTTCTGTGTTTAGTCTGTGTTTAACTTCAGATCAAAGATATTTAATTTTAAAGTAATAGCTTTGTGGTGACTGGTTTCATTCAAGGCTTTGAGCATAAGCTCCTGTTAACAGCATGTTATCATGGGAAATAAAGACTGTGCCCTGAGAACTCAGCTTGACAATTTTATTTTCTGAAGTGGAATAGGTGTTTGCTTGTGGTTTGATGGGGATATTTTACATATGCTTTCATAGATATAATTAACTGGGTCTATTCCACATTAGAAGAGAATGATGAGTAGGGTTGTAACAACATGCAAATAAGCACATGCAGGAAGGAATATAAATTTTTTTCCAACCCCACAGTGGGTAGGGCAAAAAATCCCAAGGTGTTGTAGTGAAGGAGCTTTCAAATTGGATCCAAGAGATATCTTTTAATGACAAGAATGGTGAGGCTCTGTCATCAATCATCCATGGCAGCTGTTGAATCTCCATTGTCAGAATTTTCCTTGATAAGGAAGTTAGTTGGGTAAAGTGGTAGGTTCTAGGGTTCTCCCAGGTGAACCTTTGGAGACCTTATTATTCAAACACGAATGGCTCATACACAGGACAGACATCCTGATTAACAAATATTGTTTGCAAAAATGTGGTTACAGTCTCATCCCTTTCATCCTTGAAAGGGCAGAGTGCTGTTTCTGCACTGATTTCATTTTATAAGTATGTTCTGAGTTGCTTACCTGAAAGGAGGTTGTAGAGAGGAGGCAGCTGGCCTCTTCTCCCAAGTGACAGGGGACAGGACAAGAGGGAATGGCCTCAAGCTATGCCAGGGGAAGTTCAGGCTGAACGTTAGGGAAAAAAAAATTCATGGAAAGGGTCACTGGGCACTGGAATAGGCTGCCCAGGGAGGTGGTTGAGTCATCTTCCCTGGAGGTGTTTAAAGGATGGGTGGATGAGGGGCTGGTGGGGCATGGTTTAGTGTTTGATAGGAATGGTTAGACTCTATGATCCCGTGGGTTTTTCCAACCTAGTGATTCTACGATTCTATGTTATGCAAGAATTTCTCCTTTGTCACAACCACAGAGATTTAAACACAGCTAAGCCATTAATACCACTTTTTCGACAGCAGCAGGACGGTGAGTACTGCAGCGAGGTGGCCATTTGAGGCAGTGGGGGCTTCCCTGAGCCGGGAAAAGCCCAGGAAAATCCAGGCAGGATTGGGGTGGGCAGAGCTGGACTCCTAATACCCGGCAGTGGCCGATCTCCCACAGTACCTGACAGGAGGTGGCAGTCCCAGCGGATACCATGGGAGATTTAAACAGTCCCTTGGGAGCACGGTGAACAGGAGCGTGGCAAAGAGGAGCAAGGCATGTTAGTGTAATGGGGCAGTTTGAGTGGCAGTTTGAGGGTGCAGAGAGGGGCTGGAGGCTAGCCACAAGGGACTGAGGACCATGGTGGCCACTCGGCACAAAAATTAAAGTTGTTCTGGGTGCTGCAGTAGCCAGGATGGATGTTGCCACCCACACCGACTCATGCTTCTGGTACTGGCTTCACTTGTGGAAGCTGTGCTCGTGTGTGGGAGCTCCTTCGCATGGTGGCAGAGCTGAGGCAGGAGGTAAATAGACTAAGGGCTATCAGGGAGTGTGAGAGGTAGATCAGTGGGAACAGTGCCCCCTCAAACTCAGAGGGCTGCCGGAGCTAGTGCAGCTGAGCACCACTCACCTGACAACTACAAGACTAGGGAAACAAGAGATGGGGAATGGCAGGAAGTTCCTGCCAGGAGCATGAAACCTGCTGTCCCCACTCAGACAACAAACTCCCAGATTCCCCTGAAGAATAAATATGAAGGACTGCAAGTGGAATCTATCCCCAAGGATGAAGAGGACGGCTCCCACAGCCTAGAAACATTCCCTAGGCTGTGCCATCCTCAAACAAACATGAAAAAAATCCTCCACAAAAAAGAAGAGGACAGTGATTGTCTTAGGGGATTCTCTTCTAAAAGGAACAGAGGGATACATCAGCAGACTGGACCCACTATACAGGGACATCTGCTGCTTACCTGGGGTATCAGTGAAGAACATAACTAGAAAACTTCCTTCCTTGCTCAAAGAGATAGATTATTATCCTCTGATAGTATTTCAAGCTGGCAATGATGACACACAGCGCAGAAAGCTGAACGCCATTAAGAGAGACTTCAGGACTCTGGGGAGAACGGTGGAGGACTCTGCATGCAAGTAGTGTTTAGCTCCATTCCAGTGCTAAGCAATGAGGAGCAAGAGGTCAAAAAGAATCTCTTGATTAATACCTGACTCCGAGCCTGGTATGAGGAGAGAGGCTTTAGGTTCTTTGATCATTGGCTGACCCACGCATCCCTGGGCTTCCTTACTCGAGATGGGGCACGCTTGTCTTCTAGGGGTACTAAAGACCTTACTAAAAATCTAGCTAGGCTCATAAATAGAGCTTTAAAATAGATGTGAAGGGGGAGGGGGATGAGGCCAAGCTAGTTGAGAGTGAGCCTGGAAGTGGAACTCCGGTGCCTGAGAGATGGTGTGCTACCAGTATGTCACCACAGACCAAGTGTGGGTGAGTACATCTGGTGACAGTAAGGATGAAACTGGCACTGAGGGGGTTAGATATTCCAAGGACCAATAAATTGGGAATGAACTCTATTCCCTTTATGAGGACTGAAGATTTGCCAGCCTAGCTGAAGTGCATTTACACACACAGCATGGGCAATAAGCCAGAGGAGTTCAAACCTGTTGTAAGGGCAAGGAGACTACAACATCATTGCTATCATGGAAACATGGTGGGACGACTCATATAACTGGAGTGTAGCTATGGTGGGGTACAAACTCTTCAGGTGGGACACAAAGGTTAGGAGAGGAGGAGGGGTAGCCCTCTATGTTAGGGAATGCTTTGATACCCTTGAGCTTGATTATAGTGATGATGGGACTGAGTGCCTGTGGGTTAAAATCAGAGGAGCCCATAAGAAGGTAGATTTTGTGATGGGAGTCTGTTTATAGGCCACCCAGCCAAGAAGAAGCAGCTGATGAGCTCTTCTATAAACAGCTGGGGTTAATCTCTAGATCAATGCCACTTGTTCTTGTGGGAGACTTCAATCTCCCTGATATTTGCTGGAAGTACAATAGAGCAGAAAGGAAGCAGTCTAGGAGGTTCCTGGTGTGCGTGGAAGACAACTTCCTCACACAACTGGTGAGTGATCAAACAAGGGAAGGTGCCCTCCTGGACCTGCTGTTTGTGCACAGAGAAGGTCTTGTGATGTGATGGTTGGAGAATGCCTGGGACAAAGCGATCATGAGATGATGGGGTTTTCAGCTCTAGGTGAAGTGAAGGAGGGGATTAGCAGAACAGTCACGTTAAAATTCCAGAGGGCAGACTTCAGACAGTTCGGAAGACTAGTTGACAAAGTCCCATGGGAGACAGTACTTGAGGGCAAGGGAGCCCACGAGGGCTGGGTGCTCTTCAAAAAGGAAATCCTAGAAGCTCAGGAGCAACCATCCCCATGTTCCAGAAAAGGAGCCAGCAGGGAAAAAATCCAACTTGGTTGAGCAGTGAGATCTTGAGAGACATCAAAAAGAAGATGAATGTCTATGGGCTTTGGAAGAAGGAACAGATGTCTTGGGTGGACTACAGGGAGGAAGTGAGATTGTGCAGAGAAAAAATCAGAGGGGCTAAGGCCCAACTAGAAATCAGATTGGCCAAAGCTGTGAAAGATAACAAAAAAATCTTTCTATAAATACATTATCAATAAAAGGAGGACCAGGGAGACTATTCAGTCCCTATTGGATGCAGATGGAACAACAGTGACAGGATGAGGACAAGGCTGAAGTACTTAATGCTTTCTTTGCCTCAGTCTTTATTAGTAAGGAAAGTTATTCTCTCTGTGTACACACCCAGAAGTTAGAAGAAGAATGAGACTCCCATGATCCAAGTAGAGGTGGTCAGAGACTTGCTTCCCAGCTAGACACCCACAAGTCTATGGGACTGGGTGGGACTCACCCAAGAATATTGAAGGAGATGGCAGACATGCTTGCCAAACCCCTTTCCATCATCTTCCAGCAGTCCTGGCTGACTGGGGAAGTTTCCCTGGGCTGGAGGCTGGTTGATGTTGTGCCCATCTACAAGAAGGGTCACAGGGAGGATCCAGGGAACTACAGGCCAGTCAGTCTGACCTCAGTTATAAGTGGTGTTTCCCAGGGCTCAGTGCCTTTATCAATGGTCTTTATACAAGGTATTTATCAATGACCTTGTTTTAGAAATGGCATGACCAGCAGGTCCAGGGAGGTTATGCTCCCTCTGTACTCTGCACTGGTGAGACGGCTACTTGAATCCTGTGTTCAGTTCTGGGCCCCTCACCACAAGAAGGATGTTGAGGCTCTGGAGCGAGTCCAGAGAAGAGCAACGAAGCTGGTGAAGGGCCTTATGAGTAACCGCTGAGAGACCTGGGGTTGTTTAGCCTGGAAAAACATGAAAACAACTTCTTCAGTCTTCTGATTCCCTTCTATTCACTTGGCTGATTGCCTCCATCATCTGCATTTCTAATGTTCAGTGCCAGAGACAGCTGTGCTTTCTAAGGCAGGAGAAGCATACTTCTCAGGGGAGAAGTTAAATATGGCTCTCAGCTTAAATAATGTTAAGGACTCGAAGTCTTTTTAAATAAATGACAGACAGATAATGAAAAGAAATAAAGCATCCAAGCACAAGGAACACAGAAAATACATACTCTACTAGCATTATTCTAAAGTAGTAAGGTGATCATAGCAGGAATCAGACCTGATGCTTGGCATGGTCAGTTTGGCTCAGCCTCTGTAACTGAAGTTCTAAATACCAATCCTCTTACCTCATGAATTTAAATAAAGATGGTGTGACTGCTAACCACCAGCCATTTTTGACAGCAGACTTTTTGAACCTAGAGGTGGGTCTTAGTGCAGTCACTGCACAAAGTTATGAGATGCGTCAAACCCATTCAAACTGAAAATAGAAACCAAGACACTAAACATGTAGAAATTTGAAGAGGACCTATTATGTACTTACTGCTACTGATACAGGAGAAACCAAAACAGATTGTTTCTATGTCTGAAATAAAATAGGAGAAGCTGCAGGTGTGTTCCTTCATAGACAGACAACTGTAAGTGGTACCAGAATGAAAATTAAGCAGGATAAGTAAGCTACAGGAGTAACAAAATAGCATGGGTAAGCATCAGGACATGAAAAAGGATGACTGGCTGTAACATCAGCATGTCACAACTCACCCTGAAATTGATGCAGTCACACTGAGGCAACTAAATAGGGCTTGTCCAGTGCTGGAAGTCAGATTTATGCTGCACAGTAACACTTGACTTAACAGTTCTCAAGGTACCTCCTTCTGCTAAAGATACCCATGTTGAAGTGATGTCAGGGTTAAAAGAGTTAGGAGATTTGTAAATAAATAGCAAGCCATACAAAATACTGCAGACCGTACAACTTTCCTTTCTGCCTAGGGAGAGGGTTACCTGGAGACTGATCTGCACCTCTGGGAGGACATTGCCCTGTGCAGCTCTGCCTTTAACTCTTTCAATGCTACACACAGGGAACCCCTTTGCTTTGCCTGAAGTCCTGTTCACCCTTCTCTATTTCAGAGGTTCTGCCTATTTGAACACCGCTATAATGAGGAAAAGGCAAACAGCCCTCTCCCAATGAGTTCAGATCTGCCCGCAGCAACACACCATCCCAGAGCCCTCACAAAAAGCCAGAAGGAGAAGGGATTCATAATAAATTGCATGTTGTAGACTAGAAAGTGATGACAGTATTATAAAATTTGAAGACATGACCATACTGTCAGCAGTAGGATTGCTATTTAAATAGACAAATAAAAAAAATGCAACTAGAACTACCAATTAATAGAAGGACTTAAAGCCTGAATAAAGTGGAACTGTCCATTCAAGAAAAGAGGTGGCCAAGGGAGAATGATAAATAGATGAGAGAAAGCAGACTGGGAACCTACATTCTCCTTTCACAAGTGGAAAGAGAAATGTGTAGAAAAAAATGACTTCAAATGCAAAACTGGTAAAAGAAAATGCTCCATAGCATAGTGTAGAACTGGGCAAGGAGCCCCTGATCTCATAATTGCTGTGTAAAGGACTAAGTGTGGAGAGGGAGCAGTGTTTGGTCTCAGGAGCATACTGGGAGAGCTCTATACTGTGCCCATTCCCTCTGTCCTTCCCCCAGAACTAACGTCTGTCTTCTCCCAGCTGAACTGATCCTATCTGGATAAGAGAAGCTTCAGAGAGGCTTCCCCTATCACTGAAGACCCCTCTCCTGCCCTCATACTAAAGAGTGTTTGGATGATGGAGCCTTTAAGAGACAGCTTGGTCACAAGGCTATGTTCTGCCTCTCTGGAATGCATCACAGCCAGTGAGAGCAGCAGTACACAGGAAATATCTCCTATTCATTTCATTTCCAAATTGCAATTTTGAAACTGAAAAACAATTATTCTTTTCATTGATGTCAGATGACCCTTTGAGAACAGCAGAGCAGTACATTATCTGGCTAATAAAAACCTCCTATAAATAAAACCAGGAAAAGTCATGCATGCTTTTGCCTTCTTTAGCTGAGCACACTGATAACTATTAATAGTTTTCACCGACACTTCTGATACCTGGATCACTTTGTCCATATTGCTGTAAAGAGCAGGCATTCTTCAGAGGTGTTCTCCCAAAGAGCTTGGTACTTTCTGTGTTAATGGCTGTGTCTCTATATCATGTTTGTAATCTCCAAAACTTCTCAACCACATGCCATTCACACATAAGGGTCTAACTTGCTGAAAACGTCAGGGCAGAATTTGAACACTGATCCCCTAGGAAAAACAGATCTGCATTCAGAATTGTGGTCCTTACTATGTGGCCAATGCAACCCCCATCTATGTTATTGAAACCCTGGTAATTGCCAGGTTACCCTTGGAGTTGAGATGCATTGGCTGAATTGTGGTTTTGTCTGATAATCAGTTCAAAGATCATCAGTAACCAAGCTCAGCTTGCAATCAGAAAATTTAGTGATAGGCAAACTTCCAAATTTATTCCATGTTTAACTGGAGCATTGCCCAAACTTCATGACACAGAAATGTTAAGCATTTGACAAGTGTATATCTGAGACAGGTTATTACATGGCTAGAAGCATTAAAAAGAGCAATACCAAGAACAAGAAATCTCTGTAGGAGTGATGGTGATTCATGGCCATACTTGTGGTCTGTCTTGCAGTTCTGGTTGCAGAAGAAAGTGAATGATTAGATGTGAAGATGGAAGTGGGCCATTCCCCTTCTTTCTTTCAGATTTTTCTTTTGGCACTGCTGCCAGAGCCCTGAAGGAATTCTGAACTCAGACATACCAGGGGTTTTCTGCTCACTGCATCAACCAGCCTATGTATACAAGCAGCACCACATAAAGCATCAAGTGTATTGGAAAGGGATAATTTTCTTCTAAAAGAGGCTAAGCACCTCTTTCTTGTATCTCAAACATGCTGTCCCCAGGTCACTGGATTATGACAGTCCCACCACTTCCCATGCATAATTTGTTTTCGTTATCTCTTTCCCTTCCACACTCTTGTTTTTCCTACAGGATGAAGTATTTGACTGCAATACAGAGACCAGAAAAAAAAGACTATTGAAGGCCATGCTAGCTATTCTGACACTGTTTCTGCCTCCTGCACTGCTTCACTGCTTGATTTCTTTGGGAATTGACCAACACATGTACAGTCTGTGAGAGTATATGCATCTGTGTATCGTCATAGCACAGCAGCTGGAGTGGTTGGGTTCTGTTGGCACAGCATCTGTTTTCTGTGCTGAAATAGCAAGAAAATGTCACTATATTTCTCATAGGTATGCACTTAGATGTAAGGACATGAATACACAAGGGGGATTATAGAATCACAGAATCAACAGGTTGGAAAAGACCCGCTGGATCATCGAGTCCAATCATTCTTATCAATCATAAACCATGCCCCTTAGCACCTCATACACCCATGCCTTAAACATCCCCAGGGAAGGTGACTCAACCACCTCCCTGGGCAGCGTGTTCCAGTGCCCAATGACCCTTTCTGTGAAATTTTTTTTCCTAATGTCTAGCCTAAATCTCCCTTGGCCATTCCTTCTTGTCCTGTCCCCTGTCACTTGGGAGAAGAGGCCAGCACCCTCTTCTCCACAACTTCCTTTCTCCCCTCGGCCTCCTCCAGGCTAAACACCCCCAGCTCTCTCAGCCGTTCCTCATAAGGTCTGTTCTCCAGCCCCTTCACCAGCTTCATCGCTCTTCTCT
>WAAB01015985.1:11455-32570 GCA_013389865.1 Piaya cayana
AACTGTGTCAAAGGCTTTACTGAAGTCCAGGAAGACCACATCCACAGCCTTTCCCTCATCCAACAGCTGAGTCACTTTGTCATAGAAGGCAATCAGGTTAGTTTGGCAAAACCTGGCTTTTGTGAACCCATGTTGACTGGGCCTGATCACCTGGTTCTCTTGCATGTGCTTCATGATAGCACTCAAGATCACCTGTTCCATGACTTTCCCTGGCACTGAGGTCAGACTGACTGGCCTGTAGTTCCCCTGGATCCTCCCTGTGACCCTTCTTGTAGATGGGCACAACATCAACCAGCCTCCAGTCCAGCCAGGACTGTTGGAAGATGATGGAAAGGGGTTTGGCCAGTACATCCGCCATCTCCTTCAATATTCTTGGGTGAATCCCATCCGGCCCCATAGACTTGTGGGCAACCAAGGCTCTGACCACCTCCTCTTGGACCATGGGAGCCTCATTTTGCTCCTCTAGCTCCTGGGTTTGTACACAGAGAGAACAACTTTCTTTAGGCAAAGAAGGCATTAAGTACCTCACCCTTTTCCTCATCCCCTGTCACTGTTGTTCCTTCTGGGTCCAATAGGGACTGTATGGTCTCCCTAGTCCTCCTGCTATTATTTATGTACTTATGCTAGGATTTCCTTTTTGAAGAGCTCCCAGCCCTCATGGGCTCCCTTGCCCTTAAGTACTGTCTCCCAGGAGACTTTGCCAACCAGCCTTCTGAAGAGTTCAAAGTCTGCCCTCTGGAGATTTAGTGCTACTGTCCTGCTAACCACCCTCTTCTCTTCACCTAGAACTGAAAACCCTACCATCTCATGATCGCTTTGTCCTAGGCATCCTCCTGCTGCCACAACCCCCACAAGGCCTTCTCTGTTTACAAACACCAGGTCCAGGAGGGCACCTTCCCTTGGTTCATTCACCATCTGTGCAAGGATGTTGTCTTCCACACGCTCCAGGAACCTCCTAGGCTGCTTCCTTTCTGCTCTATTGTACTTCCAGTAGATATAAGAGAGATTGAAGTCTCCCACAAGAACAAGTGGCATTGATCTAGAGATTAACCCCAGCTGTTTATAGAAGAGCTCATCAGCTGCTTCTTCTTGGCTGGGTGGCCTATAAACAGACTCCCATCACAAAATCTACCTTCTTATGGGCTCCTCTGATTTTAACCCACAGGCACTCAATCTTCTCATCGCCATAATCCATCTCAGTGGTGTCCAAGTCCTCCCTTACGAAGAGGGCTACCCTGCCTCCTCTCCTACCCTTCATGTCCCTCCTGAAGAGTTTATACCCCACCATAGCTGCACTCCAGTTATATGAATCATCCCACCATGTTTCCGTGATGGCAACAACATCATAGTCTCCTTGCCCTACAACAGCTTCCAGCTCTTCCTTCTTATTCCCCATGCTGCGTGCATTGGTGTAAATGCACTTCAGCTGAGCTCCTGAGCCTTCAGCCCTCTTAGGGGGAACAGAATTTGTTCCCAATTGCCTGTTAACTGGAGTAGCTTGCACCAGAGTACCTGTATCTCCCTTACCACCCCCACGTGTGTTCACCCCCAGTTTCTGTGTGGTGGTCCTTGCCAGCGCACCCTCTCTGAATCACCAGTGCCCCACATCCAGGCTCGCTCCTATCTAGTCTGGTCTCAAACCCCTCCCCCTCCACATCTAGTTTAAAGCTCGATTTATGAGCTTAGCTAAGTTTTTAGCAAGGGCTTTAGCCCTCCTAGGAGACAAACATATCCCATCCTTAGTAACAAAGCCTGGGGGTGCATGAGCCACCCCATGATCAAATAAGCTGAAACCCCTCTCCTCACACCAGGCTCGGAGCCAGGCTTTAATCGAATTCTTCTTCCTGACTTCCTGCTCCTCTGTATTTAGCCTTGGGGTGGAGCAGAATACTATTTGAGCCCCAGGAGTATTTGGTCAGAAGCATTCCAAATAGTGATGCCGGGATGCTCTGGCAGAGTTTGTGACCTTGTCTGAGATGTAGTACAAGCTTGAAGTAAACAGAAGTCCTGTACAGATCTGAGTCCTGATGGGTACACAACTGGCATATAACAGTGGGTTGTCAAAGATAAGCAACTGCAGTATGGACAGGCTGAGGGTGCCGTCAGAGGTGGCATAGGTCCTTCCAAATGACATCAGTTGACCACAGACCTGTTGTGAGGTGTGACAGGTGGGTGTGAAAATCAGGAAGATGATTGGAGGAAGCAGGACAGAGATCTTGCTTTTCATGGTGTGGAAAGATCTTGGGGCCTTATGGTGTCTCTCTGACCTTCTCTGTGAAAGAGCTAACTTGAGAGGGGTAGTCCATGAAGCTTCCTCCTTCAGTCGTCCTAGTTTCCAAAGTCAGAATGAAGCAGCCTTAGCCCCACTAGGATACATTTGCTTTTTCCCTTATTGAGCATGGTTCTTCACACAACTTGAATTTTCACTTCTTCGTGACTCCATTATGACAAGAAAAAGTACCTACCTCCCAGAGGAGGGAGGTGTCTCTCTTCTTATACATATGCACATAGAGACCTATTTTCCTGAAAACAGCTACTTTCACTAGAAAATACCTTTGAGATATTTTCAAAAGTTCCAGCTGAGATCTGAACACTAGCTTTTATTGTTCCTACTGGAGAGTTAACACCATCTGATATCTCAGCTGGGAGGAGAGTAGGGACCGTTGGGTGTTCGGTAGTCTGTATTTCAAAAAAGACATCAAGTCTGAAAAAGAGAAACTGAGGAGATACGGAGGAGTAAGCACATGAAACCACAGATAACTACAATGGGAGCTCTTGGGAAGCTCACTGTACTGCATGTGTTGTGAACTCATCCGTCTGCAGAGAGATTAATGTAGACACCAGGATATGAGCAGTTATGAGAACATCGAGCACAAAAAGGCTAATTTTCTGTAAATGAAGCTGAACTATTTTTCAGGAATGAGTTCTGCAAAATTATTCCATTTCAGTAGCAGTTCACTGCCCAAGCAATGGAAACTTGGAGAAAACTCCAACAAATGAGAAGTGGTGCTAGCAACTCATATGCCTTGCTGCCCACTACACAGTGGCTGGGCTGTTTCTCAGGCCACTCCATTTCAATAGCAACCCCGGGAGCCTCTGAAGCCAAGACTTTATGTCTTGGTTACTCCTAAGGTCTAAAGAGCCCAAAGTATTTGACAAGCCTTCATTATTTGAGTTCTTTTCACAATATGGAGATCTTGCTGGTTTGGAGACAGAGGGATTAATGAGTCACTTAAGGGCGGCTTCAATAGGAATATTCCAAATTTGCAGCATAAGGCAGAATGAATCCCAGATTTTTTAGGACTCCTTAGGTTGCTGGACTGTCTCTCTCAGAACCAGTGAAACAGGATAATTGAAACCAGAGTTATGCAGGAAATTAAAAGCACTGCATAGTAGTTTTATGGCAGCTAGGATGTATTTTGTTATAACTGCCACTACCAAAACACAGAATAGTTAAAATCCTTTCTCTGAAAGGAATTTAGTGGAAGTTTTGGCACTGACCTGAGTAGGGTCAGGATTTCAGCCTGTACAGTTAGAGGAATGGAGAAAGATGCAGAAAAGCAGGCAGGTAATGTTCAGAAGGTGATGCGTTACTTGTAGTCATTCAATGCTATACCAAACATTTAAAATTTTTGGTCTCTTTTGCTTTCTTTAAAGGAGAAAAGCTGTGTTCCTTGTTATGTTTGGATGGGAAATAATTGCAGTTCTGTTTTCACACAGGAACTGAAGGTTCCACAAAAACAAACATTGCCTACCTCCAAAAAAAAAATTTTTAAAAATTCAGCTTTCTGTGAAGAAATTCATGAAACAAAGTTTTGGTCAGGTCACTCTTCTCTAACTGACTATTTTGCTCTGTTAAATTATGCTCAAGCCGTTTAATTTCCAGGCAATATCAGACAAAGCAGAGATGCACTTTTCTTACAGTCTGGAAAAAGTTACTTTTACTGGGCTCTTTGTAGAAATGTATTTCTTATAACACTGAATAAATTTCTAAATGAACCAAGCTGCACATAACACTGCAGAAGCCAAGAGGACTGCAGCATAATTTTGGATCCTGCAGCATTATAGGCAGCTTGCAGACACAGTCCCCCAGGGCAGACCGGATCAAAGGTTACAATGGCAGCAATGTGTGCAGGAGCTGTAAGATTCAAGAGCCAATACGGTCTTAGAAAAAATGTACTTAATAGTGAACTAGAAGAAAATGCCCAAGTCTGTCGAATTTTTTCAAACCACACTCTCTGGGGAGTTGTCAAAAATATCTCAATGTTTTAAAGTGCACTCTTTTTCCTGCCACATTTCAGTCTAACAAAAAACATTGCAGAGTTTTGTCTTGATATGGAAATCCAGAATATTGTTCATCTGATCCTGTGATTTTTCAAGTCATTGCAATGGGCACCAGACCAAAAAAATAAGGCCTGGGCTCTTTGAACCCACCCAAAGCTCTGACCTTTTTCTAGGAAAGGACTGATTAACTCCTTCAAGGGTTAATATATTTACTAATTCAAGGCAATTAGCAGATTTTGGTTTTGAATTGAAGCAGTTCCAGGATGTATTTATTCCTGTCATAGTAAGTGAAATGCTATGACAGGAATACAGCTGTCTAGACAGCTACTTGCGATGGCTCAGAAGCAGACAAAATCTTCCCTACTGCCAGTTCACCTGACTCTGCAAATTCCTCCTACTCTTCCGGTGAATCACAGGCAGCTTTTCCAATTATGATACAGTCCTGCAGTCTTATTTGGACTAAAACATACAGGATTTCTGGGCTATGTAGTTAAAGGCTATAAAAAAAGTTTTACTTTCACTTTTTTTTTTCCTTCATAAGGTTAATGGAGTCATTAAAGTCAACACTCACCTGCCAGTGGCTTTGTTGCAGGGAGAAGCATTGCCTAAGACTAAAGGGAGCAGTGGTACCCATCTTCTGTGTGACAACTTGGTGGCTAGAGCACTTGCTGACAGAGACTGATCCAATCCCTAAATACGCCCAAGACTGAAAATCAGTGCAGGCACTTTTACACCATTTACAGGTGTTGAGATTCTAATCTTACAACTCTGAATTCAAACTATGGTAATCAGCACAAACTGAGAACATGACTTATTCACCTGAGGACATACAACCAGCTAAAGAAATGCCTACATTTATGGGCAAATCGAATGTCAAAACCAAAATACCTGCACGATTGCCCCATTGAAGCGAATGAGGATGCTGCAACAGTGGAGCTGAAACAGGAGGAAACAAGTACTGTGATCTGGTTTATTGGCAGGTATGTAAGTTGGAGGCACACCAAGAAACTGGAACAGACAACCCACCTCCTCCTGGGGAAATTGCAGAGCTCCCAGTTCTAAGCCAAGAGAAGCCCCTGTAGACCCAGTGCTCAAAATATCCTCTGGGATCTAGGCACAGATAAATGAAACTTCTTTGACTGTGGAGGTTGAAAGAAGGCCCAGATATGAGTGTGTAGCTCATGTATCTGAGGCATGACATCTCCTTTCAACAGGAAAATGCTGAACCAGAAAATCATGGCAGGTACACTGACCCCAGTCTGCCCACAATAGCTGCCAACATTAGCTGTGTGCATTCCAAAGCAGGGCAATGATTGCTGATTAGCAAATAGGCAAGCAGTATGACCACAGATGAGATTGGCCCCAGGGTATAAATGGAGCCTGCCAGAAGACTCCCTTTGAACCAGTCTTCTTTAGAGCAGCAGGTTGGCAGTTGCAGATGCTCCCCTTGGAGCAGGACACCATCCAATGAAACTTCCCTAAATTGAGAGTCCTCTATTTTGGGGTGCGTGAAGTGCACATTTTGAGTCATTGTTCTAAGCTTAGGGTTAACTATTAGATGCGTGGTAGCAGTTCCCAACTGACATCCTGAACCTGTCAATAAGTCGCATTCATTGAAGTGTTTATAGGAATAATTTTTATCAAGAAGTATTTTCACTTGATGCAGTCGTTCTGTATTTTGTGATAATAAATTGGCTTTTGGAACATATTGTTGTCTGACTTACACAAAGAAGTAATTAATTTCAATCTAGTTAAAAACTCTTAGATGCAATGGGTAATAAAATTGAATCAAAGGACCTCCTGCACATACAGTTGTTAGGGAAGTTAATCACAATGACAGAGATTAAGAACTTCCAGGCTATTCCCATTTCACCTGTGTGAAATGGAAGACAAAGTCTCTTTTCTTTCCCTGACCTCCTATGCAATTTTCCGTGGTGGTGGTGTCCAAAGAGATGGGATTGATCACGAGAGCTGAGTAACAAGTTGTGACGTAAGAAGATGTGCCCCAACACCACCACACTCCCAGAACCAGAAGGCTGTGGGTTGTGAAGTCCCAGGTCACCTTGGCAGGAATAACAAACTCAACAGGAGTACAAGAGAGGTAGAGAAAAACCAAGCATCTTCTAATATTAAAAAAATTACTTCAAATCAAATCATAGAATCATAGAATGGTTTGAGTTGGAATAGACCTTAAAGATCATCTATTTCCAACCCTCTTGCCTTTGGCAGGGACACCTCTCACTAACTCAGGCTGCCCAAGGCTCCATCCAACCTGGCCTTGGAAGCTTCCAGGGATTGGGCATCCACAACATCTCCGGACAACCTGTTACACTGCCTCACCACCCTCATTGTGAAGAAATTCCTTCTTATGTCTAGTCTAAATCTGCCCCTCTCCAATTTATAGCCATTAAAGGCAGAATATTACCCATCTAGGACATGGACTCTTGTAACTGCACCAGTTACCACAGGGAGCTGCTGCTCTTGCAGCAGGAGTGCAAGGTAATGTGGCTCACTGCACTTACTTACTTCAGAAAACCAGGCTGGTAGGAGACAATGCCAGCCTGAGGAGGGAGTTTAGGACTACCCTCAATGTTTTAGGCTGCTGGGGTTCACACGGAGTTCTCAAACCATGTCAATACAGTCCTCTGATCTTCCACACAAACCAATGAGAAGGTAAAACAGGTTTTGGCCCTCATTCTTCCTTATCCCTTTCAAAAAAACCTCAGTTGAGTCAGAATGAGTCACCATGCCTCTACCCACTCATATGTTAAAAAAAAAAAGAACAGATATTCTGTTCTGTGTAGAGTTTAAGTACAGTTCAATATTTTCAAGTTCTGAGGAATCAGAATAAAAAAGCATCAACTAGCAACAGAGGAAATATTGGAATAAAAGTAAGGCTGGAATAAGACCAAAGACATGAAGAGCAGGTTTGTACAACCCCAAAGCACTCCTTCTGCCAATGCTGCCCTGACTGGTGTGCTCCAGCTCTTTTTTGGAGACTGCCCATATGCATGGCAAATTAGGGATATTCCTAAAGAAACCACACAGTAGTAGTCATAAAGAACAAAAGGGATTTGGTCCTAACTGTCCCCTATTCTCAACAAGATCAGCAGCAGTAATTTCAGGTGGCAAGAGCATGAGTTGGATTTAAGCAACCAGATCATGGCAGAAATGGACAGGATCAGCATATTCTCTATAGACTAGCAGAATTAACAGAACAGACTAGTTTTTACTACTGTCTTTAAGAGTGGTGATTAGCAGAAACGGATAGAGTTAGGACCCAGAAAGCAACTCAAGAAAGATTATCAAACCACTGTTGATCAGAGCAACCAGAAAATGTTACCTAAGCACCTGCAACTTTTTAGGAGAAATTGTGGCTATGCAAGGTCCTAAACACACAACAACTGGCATGGGCAACAGAAATACTAAGAAGATGAACAAAACCTGGGAAGGCATCAAGTGATGACTGTCAGGAAATTTGAGCAGAACATGAGCAAAATACTACATGAAGTGGGGTAGGTACTAGTGCATGACTGTAAAGCTTACTTGTAGCATCTGCTTTTGCTGATCAGATAGGAAAAAAAATCAGTATTGTAATCATCTGGCTAAAGTTGTAAATTTTACTATGTCTGAAATAAATGCATATTTTAAGACCCAGTTACTATAATCACTCTCGTGATACAGCAGAACTCCAGAAAACAGGGTGAATCAAGTACAACCTGAGAGGCCAGCTATCAAAAACAAATTAAAATTTCTAAATGCATTATTGAAATAGAAGTATTTTAAAAAATACATATACTTAAGGAAATCCCATTTATTTTGGCCCCACAAAACTGTATTTAAATATGATTTTGCCCCTATATTTCTATTCACACCTCACATGAAACTTAAACCACAGCCTTTGCTCCTACTTGTTGAAGAAGAAGGCAGAAAGCTGCTAACGTATTTCTCCTAGCCCTGGGTCATGGCAGCTTTACCATTTCAGGAAAGGAAAGGACTCTGGACAGACACTCACACGTAGAAAAGTTCTTTGGATAAAAAGAAAGCAAAGGAGAACATGGATCCTAACAGCAATACAGTTTCTCATGGGAACTTGAGAGAGGGAGGAGACAGATGAGAGGAGGTGGACAAGTTAACGGGAACCATCCTACAATCTGTCTGGAAATGCTTAGAAGACGAGACAATCAGAAAAACAAACAAGCAACACGAGATCCCAAAACAATGTGTTAAAAATACACAATCATGCAAGACCAAACACTCAAGGGTGGAAGGGATTGAGACAGTGTTATGTTCCCTCATGAAGGCAGAGATCTTACTGAACAAGAGGTGACACAGCTTCTTTGGACATCTTCCTCAAACAGGAGAAGGAAACCCATGAAGGGGGTGGCTTGGGCACACTCTGAGAGCCTGTATGCACTGGTCTGATCTTCTCTATTCTTTTATGACTTTCAGAGTTGCCAGAGGAGGAAATAGTACCCACACTACCAGAAGGGGATAGCACCAAGGAAGCAATAGAAGAAAGTGGAGTCTGGCATTGCCAAACAGTTTGAGGACAAGAGCTTCACTCAGCACTACATGGGTTAAGCCCCACACAGCCTACACAAGGAAACCATTCTGCTTATACCCTAGATGGCTGAAAACTTGCTCATATTGCCCTGGAGAGGTGAATCAGACAGAGAGAAACTCTGGCAGGCAACATGAGGAAAAAGCATTGCAGCCAGAATTCCCAACACAAGAAAGCATAATTCAGGCAGATAAGAGAAGGCATGGCCTTGCAAGCTGGTCTATCAAGAGCAACCAACTGAGAGTCCATCTAGCATAAGTTATCAGGTGTGCTGTGAATATCCTAAGTGAGTTCACAAAGTGAGTTCACATAGCTGCTTTTTTTTTTTTTAAATACACCAGACATATATTGGGGAAACAACAACATTTCTGTTTTACCTGCTCACCTGCTCAGGTTGTAACTGCTTGGTATAGTGCTCCTTGCTGTGCAATTGCCCTGCCTCTGGGCTTAGTGCCATAATTCAGCACTGATGACTTCAAGCAGGGAACTTCCACAAGAGCTAGAAAGGAATATGTGACCCAAAAGACATTACAGTCTCCTCAAAACATGATGTGAGGAAGTGGAGCTAGGCACTGAAGACAATGTAGACAAAGTCCAACTACTCAGAAATCTACTTCCCTCAAAGCTTTGGAAAGGGCAGCACAGACTTATAAAACCATCACTATCACAGTGGCTGCATCAGAGATTGTCTTTACTGGAAAGCCCTAGAACTCCTAAGCCCAGAGAAAAGGAGACATGAGACATGCGTTCAGCTACGCTTCCCAAACATTGTGCCTGGCTCAGGGACAAATAACCTGGGCAAACGTAACTAGACAAAAAAAATAAGCAAAAAATGTTGTCTGCTAAGCTTCCTAGCAAGGTCATTCCTCATCTGTCATTCCTCCCAACATTACCATGGATCTCAGGAAGGCAAAATATTGGATCTTTCCAGGCACATAAAAGGAGCAGAGGACCATGTGCTGTGCATAGATAGCTGGGAGGTAGCAAAGGCAAACAAGTTCAGCTTCAGGGTTTAGGAGAAATGAACATGACCAAATTTGTCTTAAGTTACAGGACAAGGTCACATATCATGGCTCTCACTAGCTGAGAAACTCAGCTCATATCCTCTCAGATATCAACAGAGCTGAATGCTTTATTCCCAACAAAACTATGCCACAGTGCAAAAAGGCCCCCGGCTGCCTCTGAAGTCTAGATTATTAAATGAGCCTGAAATCATGGTTCTTACTCACTTGGCTTTCTTAAATACTAATAGCTATTAGTATATCATTGTTCATCTGAGAAACAGTAACTCCAGGACTATCAAAGTCCTCGTGAGGAGAACTTGTCTTTTCCATTGAGAGTTTGTCTTTGAAAGTTGACTTTTTAAAGCTTCAGAATACATTAAAAAAAATGAAAACCTGGCTACTACATCCAACTTCCATGATATAAACTTACTATCTCTCTGCTTTTACCAGCTGAAGTATCCAGGAGCCATGTGCCTGCAGTCAGTGTATAACATGTGCCCCAGTCACACTCACTCATTTCTGTGCAGCTGTGATGTTATCTGCCCCATGCTCATTCCCAAATACACAACTAATTTTAAAAATTGTTCCTCAGTACCTGCTTTATATATATTAGTGTATTTCCAAAGAAATTTTTTAGGTTTTCTCATTCCCATAGGCACTTAGTTGTTGCTGAAATAGTTAAACATTGACCATAGTTTTTATTATGTTCTTAAAGATTCTGTTGAGTAAGATGACAAGCTATGACAATGCATACATGATAAAATGATAAAACTGCCCTCTAGTGGGAAAGTACCAGTCACATCCACAGTCAATGTAATAAGAGGTTTTGGGGATCCACAGTACATTACTGAGCCTCAGGGGGTGGATAAGAAAGCAGTCCCATCCTTTCAGTCTACCCTGCATCTGGCTTGGCTGAGACTGCAGCTGGGGTGGCCTGTGAGGGGCTGTCTGCTGCATTCCCAGCAGAGGTAACGCTGCTTTAGCTTTTTTAGCCAGGTCACCATGGCCTGCAGAGAACATCCTCTGTCAGCTACTACTACTGGGGAATAAAAGACTTACTGAGAGCAAACTTAAAACAGATGGGGAGACATCAACTGGCAGACAACTTAGCATTATTCAAAAGACTTACATTCACACGATGCTAGCACTTGGCCATCACCAGGGCTGAATGCCTGTCAGCAGTGAAAGCTGAAGCCCTAAAGACTACAGAAGTCTCCCCAGTGGTGCCATCGTGCTATATCAAAAAGCTGAATACACGCATGAGCCCTACTCTCCTCCTGCCACACACAAATAGCCCAGCACATTAAAGGGGTTCAAAATATCATCTGTTTTTGCAGCAGTGGTTTAGGACTTGATCTATGGATGGAGATGTGTACCCAGCAATGGCCCAATATTTGATTTATAGAACAGCATCTCCTTTACTGGAGGAACGATGTGACAGCTAGGCTTCAGTAGGTCTATAAGAAGGAGAAATCAGAAGAAAATCAAGTCCAGGTAACTGTATGTCTTGGCAGTGAAAACTCATTTCAAAGAGGCTGGAAACAGGAATGGAGAAATTACAGCACAGAAACTGATTGCACAAGATTTATTATGTCAGCTCCCCACTCCCAAATTTACTTTGATCATCATTAATTTTCAGAGCAAAAATGTTGAATTTTGGAGTAACTACACTGTACTTTTCAAGGATTAAGTCTTTTTCTGTGTTCAGAAGTAGAGTCTGACAGGTCAGATTCATGACATATTCTCAAATCAATTTCCCTACACCCATGAAGGCACACACCCAGGGACCCCCACACCCCCTAGCTGTATCCAACTCACTCCTCCCATTTCTGCCTCAGACTTGTGAACCAGCCACATGGAGAGATGTCGCGGTCCTCTTTAGTCCATGGAGATGTCCTTAAGCTCATAGCTAGCTTTTTGTTAACAAACCCTCACACCCAAAGAATTTACCATAGTCATTAGTTCCAGTGTCATTCACTGCTGCGACTTTCTCAGGTTCCCCAGCTGTGCTCCCAGCCAAATGACTCCAGAGATTACCCAGTTGGTCCTTCTCCAATAGTGACACCCAGCCTTTCTTACAGCTACAGTCAAAAGCTTCTCCTTGTAGGGCTCATCATTTATCACCTTCCAAAAAAGTTATTTCTAGCATTAATTACTCAATGCAGTCAAGACCTTTGTGTCTTTCTACCTTTCTGAAATAAGGAAAGCAGTAGTACATCACTCAGTCCTTTCTGTTTTCATTTGCTCTCTCTGCAAAAAAATCTCTTGTCACAGATTAAGAGGTGCAACAGATGGCTTCCCTGAAGTACTGCCTGTCCCCAAGAAGAATGATTCAGTCAGTCACCCTTGCAAATGGTAAGAAGCCAGCAAGCTATACTGTGCTCTCTTGGCTGGATTTCACACCTCTATGTTGAAAAAGCAAATATATCCACATCCATACTCTGTGCTTGCAGTGCAACCACAATGCGATGTGTAAACCTGTGGCAGGGGCCCAGAGTAAGATGGGGAACTTCCAGCCTTTGCAGTCAAGTCTATCAAACATGCTTTACACAGGATCATTCACATCCATTCAGTAACCTCTGTTGTCTAATACCATTCAACAAGCTTTCCAACAAGACCGTATCCAGCCAACAAAGGTATAAAAGGGATGAAATGGGTGTAGCATCTAAAAATGGGTTTCTCTGGGATAGTGTGAGATTGCAGCATCATTTCCTCCCTCCTTGTGCAGGGATGCATGTGGAAATGCAAGTGTATTCCTGGCAACATGAGTCAGCCCAGTCATTCCTGCTGTCATTAAACTCTGTATTTAAACTCTGACCTCACATTTAAATGTAATCACCACAGTAATGTCACACTAGTCCCTCCAGTCCCATCTGCCTGTAAACCAAAGTGAGCAGAGCTCAGTCCACCACATGCCCTGGTCCTTCAGGCATCCTGAAGGAAGATCTTTCTGTGCCTCAGGTCACCAACAAGGTGGTATTTGCTGATTGGTCACCCCTTGACAATGATCCCAGCTTGGACTCCATTTATTGTTGCTACCCCACAGGACCCAAGGGCTCTGGCCAAGATACCACACAGACTTAAAAGCTGACTCAGAATTTGAGTCCTGAGCAAGACCTTCTCCTCACCATGGTTTGTTCATGCAGCGTTAGGCCAAGCAGATAAAGACCCACCATGACTCTTGCGCATGAGCAATCTGTGAATCTTATCCTACAAGGAGGAAGCACACATGACTGTGTTAATATTCTTGCAAATGTAGCTCCCCTACCTTGAGCTCAAGCAGCCACCGAATCAAAGTGCCTACTGAGAGACTAGTTCCATTTTGATTGAACCTTGCAGATGAATTTGGTATTCTGCAGGTTAATTCAAAGTTTTCTTTTTTCCCCCTCTCCCAAACTTATACATATTTGCCCTCTTTTTAGAAATACAACTGTAGGTTGTGCCAGTAGTTCCTCATTCATGCAGCTGGAGGGGCATGGGTTGTTGGTGTTAGTCTTAAAAGAGAAATTGGTTAACAATCTGACTTCGACAATTTTTCAGTGTTTTACTCCAAACCTTTAGGTCAGTCACTTGTGTAGGCCACTGTGTTGAACTTTTACAAAGTGGAATCAGTTCAGTACATTTTTAGGATGTTCTGTTTACTTTTCCAAGATGGGATTGTTCCATATCTTGCATCCCATGGTTTTCTCTGTTCCTGATGACAAAAGAGCCCTTTGGGAGCAATGTAGAAATGGCCTCAAACTTAATTCAAAACAGAATATGATCAAACTGCACTAGACAATTTGAGCATTCAGATCTGAAAGATTTTTATCTCAAGCCATTGGCTACAGCTGTAGAAACAGCTAGTTTCATAGGATGATACTGCAAGGTCAATAACACTTTCTCATTTGAGCATTTAGTTTTCCTGTAGGTATAAAACAATTGTTCTTCAGGGACATCAGAGGAGAACTCTAAAGTCTATGCAAATACTGCCCTGTTTATCTTGTGCTCTTAGGAGTAACAGAATCACAGAATCACAGAATCACTGGGTTGGAAGAGACCCATCGGATCATCAAGTCCAACCATTCCTATCAAACACTAAACCATGTCCCTCAGAACCTCATCTACTCGTGCCTTAAACACCCCCAGGGAAGGCGAATCAACCACCTCCCTGGGCAGCATATTCCAATGTCTAATGACCCCTTCTGTAAAAAACTTCCTCCTAATGTGTAGCCTAAATCTCCCCTGGCGGAGCTTGAGGCCATTCCCCCTCGTCCTGTCCCCTGTCACCTGGGAGAAGAGGCCAGCACCCTCCTCTCCACAACCTCCCTTCAGGTAGTTGTAGAGAGCAATGAGGTCTCCCCTCAGCCTCCTCTTCTCCAGGCTAAACAACCCCAGTTCTCTCAGCTGCTCCTCATAAGGCCTGTTCTCCAACCCCTTCACCAGCCTTGTCGCTCTTCTCTGGACACGCTCCAGAGCCTCAACATCCATCTTATGGAACTTCTGCTCTACAGGATCTAGGGTTAAAACTTTTGTCCAAAGTGGCATGACAAAGTTCCACAAGGGAAAAAAAGCTTGCATACAGGAAGATGTGTAAACTAAAGCCTCCACTCCTTCCTCATCTCAGACATTATTCCTCTAATATGAAATTCAAATTTACATTGACAACCAAGTTAAAACTTCAGCTGAGATTTTGTCCCCACATTTGTGATTTTAGAAAAAGTTTTGGATTAAGATATTTCAGGTTTTATTCTTACATATTTCTGCAATTAAATTCTAAAAGCATTTGCCTGATCCACAGGGGAGCAGTATACTTTGCAATATGAGGATTTCAGAATACAGGGTTTTCTTTTTTCCAACAGTGAAGACAGAGTAATCTGACATTATTTCTTGTTAGAGACTTCTGTTTTGCCAGAGCTGTTAGTCTCAAACCATGACCTAGAAGCATTCCATCCAATGAACACATCTCAACTGAAATGAATTCTTAGTTACTAAATAAACTGGACTAAACCTACTTACCATCTTGACTTGAAGAGAGGAAGTGTTATCAGCAGATCTTCACTCAACAGACATGGAACTCCCATCCATCCCACTGCCCTAGTCCAAAAGGTCTGCATGGAGACTGAGAAGAGAGTAAGCACCAAGTGTCTGTGGGGATTCACCAAAACTCTTCTGCACCCAGCAGCCATTTTTCACTTTGAAATGCTGCATCCCCTCGCCCAAAGGCAGAATTTGCCAAGGGATACAGGACAACATAGACACCCAGAGGATGTAACCAAATCATAGAATCATTAGGTTGGAAAAGACTTTAGAGATCATCAACTCCAACCACACCTGTCTACTACTAAATAATGTCGCCAAGCACCTACTAGGAGAAATCTGGCAGGAGAGCTGCCTGGAGGAGAAAGACCTGGGGGTGTTGGTCAACAGCCGACTGAACATGAGCCAGCAGTGTGCTCAGGTGACCAAGAAGGCCAGTGGCATTTTGGCTTGTATCAGGAATGGCGTGACCAGCAGGTCCAGGGATGTTATTCTCCCTCTGTACTCGGCACTGGTGAGACCACTCCTTGAATACTGTGTTCACTTCTGGGCCCCTCACCACAAGAAGGATGTTGAGGCTCTGGAGCGAGTCCAGAGAAGAGCGACAAAGCTGGTGAAGGGGCTGGAGAACAGGCCTTGACATCAGGAAAAAAATTTTCACAGAAAGGGTCATTTGGCACTGGAACAGGCTGCCCAGGGAGATGGTTGATTCACTTTCCCTGGAGGTATTTAGGGCATGGGTGGACGAGGCACTGAGGGGCATGGTTTAGTGTTTGATAGGAATGGTTGGACTCAATGATCCAGTGAGTCTCTTCCAACCTGGCGATTCTATGATCTACACACCTTTTAAATGCCTCCAGAGATGGTGACTCAACCACCTCCGTGGGTAGCCTGGCCCAGTGCTCAATAACCCTTTATGTGAAGAAATTATTCCTTATGTCCAATCTAAACTTTCCCTGACATAGCTTGACGCCATTCCCTCTTGTCCTATCACCTAGGAGAAGAGAACAAAACCCACCTCTCTGCAACCTCCTTTTAGGTAGTTGTAGAGAGCAATAAGGTCTCCCCTCAGCCTCCTCTTCTCCAGGCTAAACAACCCCATCTCCCTCAGTTGCTCCTCATAAGATTTATTTTCTAGCACCTTCACCAGTTTTGTTGCTCTTTCTCTAGACACACTCCAGGACCTCCATGGCTTTCTTATAGTGAGAGGCCCACAGTATTTGAGGTGTAGCCTCACCAGTGCAGAGTATAGGGGGAGAATCACTTCCCTGGTCCTGCTGGCCACACCATTTCTAATACAAATTAGCAGTGGACTAGAAGAAAGTAAAAACAGACTTCATTGTGACTCCAGTGCCAGCTCAGCTCTAAGTCACTTTGAAACTGCCCTGTACCACAGAGTTGGCAAAACAGCTTGGTCTACCCTATCCGAACAAGGTGCTATCTTCTTTAGATAAGAGTTGACTTGGGCATCACCATTGCATGTCAAGCTTGCCTTTATCAATTACCTTTTCTCCCTGTAACATCGGCGTGTGGCAAATCATAAATACCATGACAGGGAAATGGTTGAGGGGAAACAGTCAACACTGTTTACTTTTGTGTGTCTGAGTCTCAATCATGGTCCATGAGGTGAACTGCACGTACTGAAAATACACTGACAGAAGGAAGCTTACTTTAAAAGGGAGAGTACTTGGTCTTCCCTGGGATTTTTTAATCAGACTGTGGTGGCTGAGTAGAAAAGTGAAATATCTCCCCAACTCCATCACTTCAAAAATCTTGTTGCCCACTTCATCACTGCAGTCACTGCCACATGATGTTGCTCCCTAAAAAGCAGCCAAACCTAAAGTATTTTTTTTACATTGTTAGAGTTCCTATGCTAAGGAGTTGATGTAGCTGCACCTATTTTTCTGCTGACTCACTGCATCTCACAAAACAGTGGGAAGAATCCCTGCTGTTGGAGCAGCATACACGCTTCTCAATATCACAGATGCAGCCAAAGAGCAAGTGTTACTACTGGGGGCACAGAACAGGGATTTTACACAGCCACAAAGAAGAAAGGAAGTTCAGTATATCTACCATTCAAATAAAAGGAAAATCACCATGACAAAGGTCAAACATTACTGCTTCATTTATTTTTTTCCCCATTCCCTCATCCCAGGTCCTCTCTCCCCACTTCCTTACTCTCCTCCCCCATGTAGCACCTCAGCTAACTCAACCAGTCATGGTAATAAGCAGATCAAAACCCATAATTGTTCCCATCTGCATTAGTAGAAGGCAGCAACAGATTCTGCATAAAATACGTGATTGCTAAAATGGAAGGAAACACTAGACCCAGGTATAAGTAGGGATGCACATAAATGTGCTAGGATGCCAAAGTAATAAGCAAAATTAAGAGGCTGTGGCTCAAGTTAAGGAGCTCACAGTTTAGACAAGAGAGGACCACTGAAAAGTTCCCTATCTGTGTCTGTTTCATTGCATTAGGACAGGCAAATTTGGACATGAAAAATGGCTCTCCCCTTCCTCACAATCAAATTAGCCCCATGGCACAGGGTAACAGAGGCTCCTTGCCATCTGTAGCTGCCACAACCACTGGCCAGCTCAGCTACAACCATCTCTTACAATTTACCATATGTGTTGCCTGTGTGAAATTCCCCTCTGCTGTAAGCCAATAAGCTAGGAGAAGGACAAAGAAAAGCTGACCATGGAGAAGAAGGAAAGGCCTGATGAAACGCTGTAAGACAGGTAAAACTTTAAGATGATCTCTTTCCTATGGCCACATTAAAGACAGGTGTTGAAGTCACTGCTGCCAGCTATAGAACAGCTTCTCTCAATAGCTCTGTTAGTGTTTTGCCAGTTTTGGTAGTATTTCCTGGGAAATCCCTGTGCTGATCTAAAGAAAAATGTGGCAAAGGCAGGGAATTCTGAAATGCAAATGCTGACCGCTCAGCTAGACCACTGTCCATGCTGGGCCTGGCAGGCTACCCATGTGCCACAGTAGACTATCTGTGAAAAAACTGCTCGGACTTCAAATTGCTGCAGCTGTCTTATGTCCTAAACACTGACTTCAGAAGAAAGCCACTCAGTTTGAGTGCCTTGCTTTCTGTAGCTTCATCTTGAAGGTTACCCCTAAATTAGTTTACCAGAAAGCAAGACAATATGTAGTCCACTTATGGCAAATAACAAAGAGTTACTGAGGTTCAAACAAGAATGTGAAGAATCGTCTTCTTGCTTAGAAGAGGAGAAAGTACACAACTTTCAGAATGACTGTAACTCCTGTTCACAATGTGGCCCTTGCCAATGCAAACCACAGTGCTTAAAGGTATCATGGTGAGCAATTCAAGCAAGTAATAATAGCTCTGATACCATGCTAAATGAATAGGCATCACAAAGGTGCAAAAAAGAGCAAGAGGCCAAAACGCAGATAATCAATGGGAATTCACAGATTGCTGTATATGACACTACCAAACCATTAAGGCTGGGAAATATGGTGGCATAAGTGTGGTCTTAGAATAATTTTTTTAAATTTACAGTCAGATGGCTGAGTTCAAACACCTTAGATGACGTTATCTCATTTTATGTTATATTAGTACAGGTTGGCCAATTCCTTCGCTAGGCTACAGTTTTATGATTTAATCAAAGCTTTTCCTCCAGAAAATGACAATACTAATTTCTTCCTTAAGCAAAATATGTTTGTTATATCTCTTGATATTCAAGCTACTAATTTTTTTTTTTTTGAAAGAATTACAAAAGTTAAAAAACTGCATTTGGGAAAAGCTGGAAGAACTACATAAAGCTCACCCCACTAAGAATGCATCCTTTGGAGCTTTGTCAAACAACCATGTGCTAAACATTTCCAAATTTTAATTTTCTCCTCCACTTGCTATAATCCTCTGATAAAACCAGGCATAAAGCCATAAGGTAGAGTAATATCTGAGGCTTTCTAATATTTGTTGCACATCACTTCTCATCTGTCTTTCTCTCCACCAGGGTGAATGTAGAGGCTCACTGAGCTCTTTATGCAATGAATTCTCCTCCATAGGCTAGTATTCCAAATATGCACCAAGAATCAGTACCCTAGATAAAATGTGAGAGAAACTGATTTCCACTAATGAATCACAGGAGGAGCTACATCAAAAGTAGGTGAGTAAAAGAAATTTTAACAGAATATAGAAGAATTAAAGTGTCAGAATACCACACAGCACTATTTAGCAATGAGTTATGAGATGAAAAATTGGCCATTGGAGACCATGGCCCCCCCAACAGGCATGATCCAGCACCTGATGGGGCTTGCTAGGTCTCACTACTTGTGAAGTTTTTGATGGTCAGGTCAGAAAGGAAAGAAATGGTTTACTATTTGTTTACTGACAAAACACCAACATGAAATTAAAAAAAATTTTTTTTTTGGTATTTAGAAAAGGCCCAGTTCCATAGGTACCAGTATACAGTATATTTAGAATACATTACCAAAATTCTCTGAAAATCTATATCAAAAAACAATTGCAACATAGGCCTGCAACAATTTCCACATACATAATAGCCAAAATACTTTGTCTGTACTGCTATGACAAGCAGTATTACTCACAATTGACTACAATTAGCAGTGATCACAACCACCTTTATTTCCAAATACAAAATTGCTCATCAGTCCTGGACCAGGGGAAATTACATGGTTGTTGTGGGTGTTAGGGTTTTGAACTTCACCCTTAGAAGTTGTGAGTGGGGCTGATCTCAGTTCTAAAGCACAGTAGGGAAGTTCCTCTGCTCCTTGTCATTATCCAAACTAACTTGTAAAACAACTTTCAAGTTCTTAAAGCAAGAATGAGAGAAGCTTCAGTCTTGGAGTAATAGGATATTCCTATGCACTTCCTGTGAATGTACATCCTTTGGACAGAGATTGCTGCTATCTGAGCAGGAGACTGACTTCGGGGGGGAAAGTGTAAAATGTGTATAGATGCCATAGTAAATTCTTCTTCTTGAGTTTATTTTGTGTTGCCCTCATGCATGGCAGATTTGCCTCTGGTGTGACAAGACAGGCAATTTTAAAGAAGCTTCTCACTACAGCAGCAATTTTTTTTTTTACATAGGCTCAAAAGTGATGGAATTTGCAGTTGAATGCATTAGTGAATGGAGATGAGGACACAAGTAGAGTGCCCAGAGGTAGCAAGTGGTGCAGAAAGAGGCAACTGGGCTGTAGCAACTGTGAACTGTGCTCCAGGGAAGAGCTAGGAACAGGCAGAATTACATTAGGGAGGTTGATCTTGACTCCTTAAAACTTTCCACAGCTGCCTTTGAGGAAAGCACTAGGTCACCCATAGAAATGATCTGCAGTATTTGGAAGTCTAGGAACTAGTGCTTTGCACAGAGCTTTCTCGTGGGAATATGAAACAGGCAGCTTATGAGGGCTTAGATGCCTGGTGGCCCAAAGTGGTTGCTCACCCAAAATAGCCAGGATACCACTAAGAAGTTGATGTATTTCCTATCTACCAGAGCATTCCCTATTGTGAGTGGAACAAGACAGACTGTGGAGGCATCTGAACCCTTCCCTTTCCAGGAAGCATTTCCTGAAGGTTTCTATATAAATCTTTCTTCAGGAATTGTGATTTTCTGCACATTGTACAAAGGTCTGCTCAAACCAACTAAAGGCATCACTGGAAAGCCCAGAATTATCCAACCTCAGTAGGGAAATAAGATTTCTTAATGTTACTAAATTTGAAAGAAGGAATTTCCACAAAGGACATGTCTGTTGTCCCCAGTGCTTTTCAGAGATTCAGGCAGCACGGGCTGAGCACTGGTCCAAGACGACAACTTCCCCATCTCTCACTCAGAGCCATCCTGTGCTGCTGGACAGAGGGAAGCACAGAGGTAATGGGAAGTTCTGGAAGTAGGAGTGGGAAGACTGTTGGACATTGAGTCCAACTAAGGCAGCTCCTAGGAGCCTTTTTTCCCCTTTGAGTTCAGATCAGGAAAACCTCATTCCTGAGCCACAACGGTAGTTTAAAGTGTCCACTGCTTTTCTAATGAACTGGATAAAATAGCACAAAGCAGAGGAACTGTTCTTGTGAACTAGAACAGGTTTCTTAGGTTTAACACAGCCAAATGCCGAGTCCTGCACCTGGGGCACAACAACCCTATGCAGAGCTACAGACTGGGTGAGGTCTGTTTGGAGAGCTGCCAGGAGGAGAGGGACCTGGGGGTGTTGGTCGACAGCCGGCTGAACATGAGCCAGCAGTGTGCCCAGGTGGCCAAG
>WAAB01015986.1:0-61141 GCA_013389865.1 Piaya cayana
CCAGTGGTCCAGCCTGTACTGATGTAGTCTCACAAGTGCTTGACAAAAACGACTAATTTCTTTCCATAGACTGCTGACTACATCCTTATTAGTACAGCCCAGTATCCAGTTGACTGCCTTCATCACACAGACAAACTGCTAACTTACATTAAACTTGCTGTGCCCCTCTTAACATCAGCTGCTTCTGAGAACTGACATCCAAAAACTTTATCTGCATATCTAGACCTGACCTAATTCCACATTGAAAAGTCACTAGATAAGCATGCAGCAAAATTAAAAACATAAATTAACATCAAAAAGTTTACTTTTTTACAAAAGACAATCCCTTCCTTTTCAGTCTTCAGCTACAGTAAAAAGTCCTTAAATATCAATGTTAAAACTCTGCCACCCTCACCCCAAGCTAAAATCTGTCCTTTACACTTTAACTTATTTGGCTTACCCATCTCTGCTAACAGTCAAATTTCAAGGAAGATTCACTTACCCTCATTGCTAGGTACAGCCTCTATGACCTCCTGAATTAATTTCTTTTCATTCAGCTTGAAAGCCATAACAATAGCCACAGTGTATTCCTTCTGACGCAGTGTTTTGTGTATATTGCTGGGTGTGATATCAATATCCAGCTCAAAAGGATCAAAAATTAGCCCAGCATCCAGTGAATAGATAAGAAGACCTTCTGTGGTAGTGGCTGCCCAGCTTCTTCCTAGAATAGAAGTAACGGTATTTAAGAACAGAGCTGGGCTTTCTAGGGTGGAAACAGAAAAGTAATGATAAACAGATGGCTCTTCACTGCTTACAAGAAATGGGTAAGACTGACAACCATGCATCATTGATGGACCTGCTGGCAATAACAATGCTTGTAAAAAAATACACACCACTGTCAGCCAAGTCCTGTTTCCTAATTATCCACTACACAGGAAACTAGACTACAGATCTACCAGCACTGTGTAACACCTGGAGACACCATATCCAAGACATCTGTAATTCATTACTCCTACAATGCTTTACTCTTTTGCTTGTACTATATGGAAAACAAATCCTACATAAATTGTCAATACTCACCTGTAGGAGAGAATCGCAGGCAAGTCACTCTTATTTCTGGTTTAAAGTGTCGATAACTCATGTCGCCTAAAGGAGAAGTTAAGAAGTGATTTACCAGAGGGTCACAGTCTGGCTACCAATTCTAACTACACTGGTATCATTACGCTGAAAAATAATGCGAAACATGCTGAAACCTGGCAGAGTTAGACAGGAAAAGTAAGGGATCGTCCATGTCCAAGAGATCTTACGGCTAAAATAAGTGATAGGGCTGATTTTGCTCTTTGAAAATGAAGTCAGGATTGCTGGGTTCCATACCCAGGAGATCACTTCTTATCTAGTACTGAATTTACATCAAAGGTTTTGATCCATATAAAACTAGCATCAAGACAGCAAAGCCAGAAGCCGCACCTCTTTTTACTCCAGGAAGAGGAATGGCAACACCATCTTCATCTCCAGCTCCTTCGTCAATCAGAGCCATGCTGCCAAATTCTGTCATTTTTCTCCGATCTATGTACTCCTAGAAAAAACATATAAATTCCATTCATCGAACTGAATCTCCTCTTAAACATCTGTATTAATTTACAATTCTTGATAACATTCAGGGATTACCTAGTGAGTATTGCTGTGAACTTTCTTCCAAAAGCACCTCCAAAGTAATGGAGAGACCCGACAATTTTGCAGTAGTGGACAACAGTGTCTGACTGCAGGCAAGAGTCAGGCTGCTTCAGCCTCAAGGCCTCAGAACAGCACAACTCAGTTTAGACTGTGGTTTCACATTATTATATTATTGTTATACTCCGGAGATGTACTATTTCCTCAGATACAGCCCTACTCTTCCTTCCCCTTCAGGTTCCATAACTGCACTGTGCCAACAAAGAGTCTGTGGAGCCAGAGTGCTATGCAAATCATGGTTTAGGGACCTCCCAACCCCCCATTTTTAAAAACCTGTCCCCTCCAGGATTCTTTTCCAGCTGGCTAACTCCCGGTATCCTTTTAAGCCATGTGATGAGCTACAGTAGCACAAAAGAGGGCAGGAGAGAAATCAAAGCTGCTTCATGAACCACTGTTGTCAAAGATATATATTTGGAACCACAGTCAAATACCGACTGGTATGAACACTGGAACAATCATCATTCTTCCAGGTAAGGGAATGTTAGAAGGGTTACTGAGCATTGTTCCTTCTGATGCTTTTCATCATTGACTTCATTTTTTAAAAAAGTTTAATCTTGCATTCAGCAATACCCAGATATTCAGGTTTGTAAAGGTCTGTGATGTTCTTCTGTGTCCACAGCAAAATCCTTCACTTCTCTTGCTAACACAAGGAACTGACACCCAAGGGAAGTTAGCTTAGAACACATATTAATCACTTAAGTTTTCATATTTGCTCTTCAATTTTACATTAAGTGCTAAATGGCCTAGTAAGAGTTCTGTTCATTCAATACAAACACATTGCAATCTGACAAGACTTTAGTTAGCCGAATATTAGGAATTAATTTTGTTTTCTGAGGAGTATTTCCTTACCCTACTCCTGCCCAAAACTAGGAAAAATGAAACCATGCTTACAAAACATTCATGAATCCCACTCAAACAAGATGTTACACCAAGACCAAAGTCTTGGGGGTCAGGAGGGGAAATGAGAAAAACGTACTCCTGGCATGACATACCTCCATTGCATCTAAAGAAAAGTTGCATGAGATTTCAAATTTTTTCATAAGAATCTGTTCCTTGACATTATATATACAGACAAACTTTGACAATCCACCTGCCAAAATAGACTGACCATCTGCTGAGTAACACAGAGTAGTAAAAGACCTGGTAAAGAAAGAGAGAAAGTAGTTAATTTCACTGCCACATTCAAACTGAAAGACATGGGTACAGTGTGAAGACACAGACCACACCATGCAAATAGATGAGGTCTTCATTCACACAGGATGTACTTAATACACAAAAATGTTTACCACAAACAAATACATGGTGCTTAACTATGAATCACAAACAATTTAGAATTTCAACAGCTTTTTGAAGTACTTCTATACTTCTGAAAGAGTCACAGCTCAATGGATGAGCTCTCAACTACAACCTACACAGCACACTAAGAACAGAAGAGCTAGAGAAAAACAAATATGATGGCATGTTTTAAAGAGATGGTTGAGAACTCATCACCAAAAACATACTTCCCCCCTCATAAAAAAAGTTATTTCTTTTTTCATTTTATTTTAAAGGGGAGCTATATGAAGAAAAAAGAGGGGCTCAAGGGAAAAAAGGAATGAAACGCATTACTTACATGTCATGCTTTTTGACAGCATACTAATTCAGCTTCTCTTTAAATATTACTTCACATTCATTAATAATGTGTAATAAACTCACAGCATATTTAATTTTTTTTTAATTACACACTAGTAGCTACATAACAAGTTATCCACTCAAATATCTATAACATTTGTCCAATGAACTACTTCTCATAAGCAGCTTAATATTATGGGGTCGTGACCGTGTTCAG
The DNA here is from genome assembly GCA_013389865.1 of Piaya cayana. NCBI lineage: Eukaryota > Metazoa > Chordata > Aves > Cuculiformes > Coccyzidae > Piaya > Piaya cayana. Next base: position 3,539 of record WAAB01015986.1, read on the forward strand.
TTCTAGATTCCTCAGCTCAGGAAGGACATGGATCTATTAAAGTTAAGTCCAGAGGAGGGCCACAAATATGACCAGAGAGTTGGAGCACCTCTCACATACAGGAACAGGTTGAGAGAGTTGGTTTGTTCAACCTGGAGAAGAGAAGGCTGCAGGAACATCTTATAGTGGCCTTCCAGTACTCAAAGGGCCTACAGGAAAGCTGCAGAGAGAATTTTTACAAGGACGTGCAGTGATAGGACAAGGGGGAATGACTTTAAATTGAAGATGGGAAAATTTAGATTAGACATCATGAAGAATTTCTTTCTAAGGGTGGTGAGGCACTGCACAGGTTGCCCAAGGAAGTTGTGGCTGCCCCATCCCTGGAAGTGTTCAAGGGCAGGTTGGATGGGATCTTGTGCAGCCTGCTGGAAGTTGTCCCTGCCCATGGCTGGGAGGTTGGAACTGGATGATCATTAAGTTTCCATCCAACCCAAACTATTCTATGATTCTATGCTGGCAACCCACATTTAAATTGGATGAAGAACAGATGCTCAGAATGACATTGCTCACAGCAAAAGACAAAAAGTATCCATGCAGATGTCAACTCAGGTAGTCTTAAAATTCAACATCAGAACCAAAGTATTTGAACAGCAGATGCACTCTGAAATCTTCACATAAAAAACAAACAGAAAGAAACAATTCAAAAGCAAATGGCATTGTGGCACCCACTTTTCACTGCAAGTTCATTTACTTACTTTCCCTTGGCTGCTTGCTTGGCAGTAATTTCATCAAGCTCCTTCCTTCCCATCTGAAGATCATGTCTCCCCTCAATTGAGCCTGTCTGCACTGCATTTTCATGATCCCAAAATGTTATCTGTCCATTCAAAGCAGCAACTGCAAGCTCCTTGCCATCAGGACGGAAAGCAACAACAAGAACTGCAAAGAATTTAATTAACAGTTAAAAACGCAGTCAGATTTTTGTAAGAAAATAGCCTATCAGAAAAACTATCAGAAAAAGCTTAACAGTAGCAAGTATGACTATTTTACCTGGACAAAACACAAGTGTTAAACTAATTATAAACAGAATTCAAACTAATTAAACAGAAAAATATTTCTTGCACTGTTAATTAAGTACTACAGAGAACTATCTCAACTTTTGATTTTCATTACCAAGAACAAGCGAGTCCCTATCTGACATGTTCTGTCACTCTTGAAATATTTTTGGTAGTACTTTTATATTTGATATAAAATGAAATAAAGATTACCATCAGAGTTCAATATTAGTGTCTCCTTAGTTCTCCAGCTGTCTAACATATCCCACAACTTGACAGTTTTATCCCAAGAGGCACTAGCTAGAACACATTTTGTTGGGTTAAAGGACAAACTGCTGATGGGGCCCTCGTGGCCTGATAAGATCTAAATAAAAGAAAAGATAAAATGGAATTAGGTGAAAGAAACTTGAATATGTGCAGTCTGCATTCAGTAAACTCTAAGCATAACAATGAAACCATGCCTAACTTCTCCACACATGCCTTGAGGTCACTTTTGGATATGTAACATGATAAGTATCAGAGATTCTCAACTTTTTATTTTCAGAATTTAAATTAAAAAAATCACTGAAGTGCTAGACATTCTTGCATATAGTCTCTTTAGAGATCAAGACCTGGGGAATACAGTGCACTTTGCCCATCCCTCCTCTTATCAGAACAATTGGATCAACTGTGAAAATGCAAGTCATTGCTATAAGCATTCAGTATGTCCTGCAACTGAAAATATTTAAGAAAAAAACATTAATAATAACTGTGAATAATACAGATTTTTATGGCAGGGAATTCTTACACCTTTCAGAAGGAATCAAGGAAAGAAACTAATTTCAAACTCTGGAGATCCACTCAAGTATATGAGCTGCTATTAGCAATCTATATTCAACAACTATACCAAACGAAATACTTGAATCACTGAGTTCATCTACTTGTACAAGAGGTACACAGTGATTAAGAATTGAAAAAACAAAGTAAGCTTCATTTTTTCAAAGTGTTCTCTCTCCTTTATTATAGCCACTTGCAAGAGAACACACTTAAAACTAGCAGTGAGACAGTGAGGATTTAACTTAGGGGTTTTCGGCCTACACAATAAAAACCTTCTACACAAGAAATCATGCCCCTGCACTGCTCCAGCAAAACTGTCTAAGAAATCTGTATAAATCTTAGGACAGGACCTACAATTTCTTCATTACTTGCAGAACATACATAGAAAAGAACACCACTGAACAACTACCACAGGAGACCCTCAAGCCCAAGCTCAGGCCAGAAAGAGCTAATTACTCAAAGGCTATAAAAAATATTTCTCACACAAATCCAGTACAACCTCCATGCAACAAATAAAAAATTGCTCAGATAGTGTAGCTTCAATTCAACAAAACATTTTGTATTAAAACCCTCCAACTAATCCTGAAGTTACTTAGTATCATCACAATCTATATTAGCGTTACATTCCAGCCCTCCAACATTGTAGGTCCTTACATCTAGCAGCCTCCCACTCTGCATTGACCAGATGAATATTTCAAAGGAATCCTGGGAACCAGCTGACACGATCTCACCACTGGAGTCCACAGCTAAACAAGAAAACTGAGTTGGTCGTGGAGATGTAAAGGTACGGAAATTGCGGTATCTGTTGTAAATGTGAAAATAAATTATGAGAACATTTTAAGTTGATTTAAACAAATGTTTTAAGAAGGTATTTAAAAGGATTTAATTTCACACTTGTAAAGCCTTTTAAGCCATGTAAAAAAAATATTTTTGTATAAAATTAAATACAATGCCTCAGCATGATTGCAAGACTCAAAACTGGTATTATTAACTCTACAGAAATAACAGCCAAAAATAAATGAACAGAAGAGCTTTTTTCTATTAAATGGCTTATATGTTCATTCTTTAGAAAACACAGGCTTGTTTACACATCCAGTTCTGTACACAGTTTTATCATAATGGCTGAAATTGCAGGAAACATTAGACAGTCCATTCTCCCCATTGGAATAGTAGAGCCAGGCAACAACCTTTTCTGAGAAAAGTTCTTTCAGAATTTCCTTCACAGGAACCGATGAAGTGACAGGATTTCTAATTACTATCTAAATTTGAATGAAAGGCTGAACCAAAACTGAATAAAGTAGTTCTCACATTTGAGCAGCATCAACTTGAAACAAGCAATCAACAGTCTGCTGTATTTTCAAGGATAAACGCTTAAGACTAAATGAGACACACAAGCTTTTATAGTTACCTGTGCAGATCAAATGCACGCACTGTTCCATCTAGGGAAGCACTCAAAATGACATAGCCAGTGGAAGTAAAAGTTACAGCAGTTACGCCACTGTTGTGTTCCGTGAAAGTGACAAAACAAAAGCTGCTTGAGGTGTTCCACACTTTCACCTGTAAGAGACAGAAAAAGTCGTCTTAGCACATTCACCATCATTTCAGAGGCAACGTAAGGGGAAGGATTTCCCTTACAACATAAGGAAGAATAAAAAAAAGTTGGTCCTGAAACTCCGCAATAGCATAAAGGACTTGCAGTAGGAATTCTGCGCAAGTGAGAAACAAGGGTGCAGTTTCTCATTAAAACCATGAAAACACACATACACCATGAAAATCTAGATGGAGACAGACAAAAAATTAAAACCAAGCTAATGGCTGTAAACTGGAAAGAGGCAGATTTAGACTAGACATAAGTAGGAATTTCTCACCATGAGGGTGGTGAGGCACTGGTACAGGTTCCCAAGGAAGTTGTGGCTGCCCCCATCCCTGGAGGTGTTCAAGGCCAGGTTGGATGGGGCCTTGGGCAGCCTGGGCTGGTGGGAGGTGTCCTGGCCCACAGCAAGGGGGTTGGAACTGGATGATCTCCAAGGTCCCTTCCAACCAAAACTATTCTATGATTCTAATTTTCAAGGAAAGTTAAAGCACTTGGCAACCACTTCAGGCTTCCAAACTTTGGACTATCCTCTGACAAACAAATTTCAAATTCAGAACCAACTGTGAAGCCATCCCAGAAGTTACAAGTGAAGTGTCAATTCAATCCCTTTTTCTAAGCAAAAACATTAGATGTTTAGCTATCCATAGTAGCTATCTACAGTTTGAGACTTCCAGGTTTTGGTCGATTTTAAAACTGAATGGCAGAAACCATCAACTGGCAGGTCTCGGAAACTGATATTCTGAAGTTTTGACAGGAAACAAGATACTATATTCATCTCATTTATGTGCCAAGAGGTTGCAGAATTACTCAAAAAACTCCTCTAAAGACCCCAAAATTACATGTACACCCAGCCTACCATTTTAACACAAGTCAACCACAAGAAGCTAATTTTCCTTTTAAATAGCAAGCTTCTGTAGTGGTACATTTCAGAAAAACTTGTTTAGAAATTGCACTTACAAAAATAATGTGAAATGAAATTTTGCATCAAAATCAGTTATTAAAAGGGCATGAATTTGCTGACAATCATTCATCCCAAAGCATCCTGGAACCATCATACACACACGTCTGATGAACTACATCTTTTTATGCTTATGGTGACTGCAATTATTACTAAAAAAAATAATCTGCTAAGATGCATAAGCGACACAATTTGCAGAGGATACCAATAATAACTGATAAAAAAATGCTCTAGAGAGAAAAGTTAAAACATTTAAGTAAGGACAAAGCATTATTACTTTATATTAAGAATAATATGTATCAGTTACAGTAACAGAGCTTTTACATAAAACAGAAATTCAAGCTGCTTACTATGTTATTCAGACTTCAATTCATATTGCAGTGATACTGCACCACTTACTTTCCCATCCTCTCCTCCAGTGACTATGTACTGTCCATCTGGAGAATACGCTAAGGAAACCATGCTGTTGAAATGTCCTTGCTGCTTCAGCACATAGGACTCGCTTTGCCATTCCCACACCAGGAGCTGACCCAAGCCTATAAACACAAGAAAAAGAATTAACCAGAATTGTGAATACAACTATGAGGCTCTGCAAATGCAAGCCACAAAAACCACATACAGTCAAAACAGTTTACAGACCTGAACATCCAAAAGCTATCCAGTCACCAGTGCAGTTGATAGAAATAGAAGCTATCCTTTGGTCTGAAATACTGAAATAAAGAGAATTACCCAGTAAACAAACCTGTGTTTTCATGCCTTGTGTAACAGAACTTCAAATCTAGGGTTTCTTTCCTCTGTTCAAACAGGTTCTTCAATTACCTTACTGAATTTCTGTAACACTGTCACATCAAAAACTTCAGACAGACAATACTGCTTTATTTGGAATGATGATGAAAGTGTCTATATCCCAAAGACATATTTGCCAGCACGCAGGAGAACTCCCCACATCGAAGAAAAGAAACCAACAACTTTCTGTACAGGGAAATTATGCATTCTTTAGCCAGCATCACACATCAATGGAAAAAAACTATAGTCTTGGTTTGGTTGGTTTTTTTTTCCAAAGTAAAGAAAATCTACAGATAAATTTTACATGTGCTGAACTTCATTTTTTTTCAGATACTATCTCTATTTCCTACAAGGAAACTGACAACATGAAGTCCTAACCACTAAAGAAATCTATGGACAGTAACTAACTACTCAGGAGCTCCACATTCAGACCTCACTTGTGAGAGCTATGAAACGGAGTTGTGTGGTGTTTAGTCTATGATTCTCCCTTTCCAGAAACTATAAATCTAAACAGATACTAATGTTTAAGAGTTTTGTGCTCTGATTATTCATCCTTCACTACTAAACATGGTGTGCTCTCAGTCAAACAAATAAAAAATGCCCTTCCCTCCAAAAAAAGTTCCAAACACAGAAAACCAAATGAGAAACCAACCACAATCCCATAACTCACCTCAATGAATGGATCAGATTGAAATCTGGAAGTTCATGGAGGTGAAAGATTCCAGAAGCAAAACCAGTGACTAAAAGGTGTGTTTTCTTGTGATAAGCTGCAGATGTCAGGTTATTAAAATCTCCTTCTTTATTGAAAAAATACCTGGTGTTAAAGAAAAAACACAAATAACATGAAAGAAAAGTAAGCTGTTAGAGCTGCATTTCAGTATAAGTCAAGTATTTTGATCAAGGTATCCCACAATAAAACTAAAAAGCAGTAGCTCCAGGAATTGCTAAATACATGTTCTTTACATACACAGTGAAAGCCAGTTTTCTTCTTTTCTTCAATGTTTACAGCTGCTACAGTGATCTGATTATCAGAAGTGACACTTGATTACATGCAATGAAAGAGCTTAAAAGTTAACCTCAGCAGAACTGCAATGAGTATTTCCTTTTGAGCATCTAATGTCAATGAGTGACTCATGAATTCACTGGTTATCCTTCTATATATAGAGTTCTCTTAAAGAGAAAGCAATATTCATAAATATTATACACCTGGTGAAGGATGTTTTCTCAGTTTCTTTGTAGCTATAACCTTCACTGGAACTAAACAGACAAGTGCAACATGTGGATATTATCCAACAGTTGTATACTCCAAATTCCTTTAGTTTGGAAGTGACATTCCCCAAGACTAATTCCAACCTGGGGTGCTGCAGGGTACTCTCTTTACACTTCCTTTACAGTCAGAGAAACCAAGAAAGTCTGATGTTGTGTGTTCCCATTGGCCCCTACATGCATCCCATTTCTTACTCACTTCACTAACCAAAGAGATCACCTACGAACTCTATCCTAAGCAAAGACAAATGCTGCAACTATCTTAAAACCAGATCATTCTTCTCCTTTGATGTGGACAGCTAGGGAGATCAATCAGGAAGGCATCTACAAGTAGTTTAGCAAAGACTGATGAGCAATCTTTACCAAAGCATTTCTGATATTATTAAAATTACACTGACTTGTAGGACATTCTGAAGGTGAGTGGAAACACCCTCCATATAGTCAAGGTAAGACAAACAGGTATTCTACCAAAACTATTTAAAATGGCATCTACAGCAACTTATTAAACCCTAGGCAGAGATCATACTCCTCTGAATGAGTGAAAAACGGTGGGAAAAAAAACCCCAAAAACCAATATAGTAAATCCCTATAAAAACTCTTAACATTGGTAAAAATGAAAATCACTTACTTTGCAACACGTGAATATTTAACCTTATTTCTAGATTCTTTTTCACTTGGATTGGCTTTTCCATGAATTTCTTCGCCTTTTGGCTCTTCAAGAAACTCTTCATCTTTTTCTGCATTATTTTCCTTTGCTGCATCTTTAGGGGGCATGGGCTTCAAACCACTGAGCTCTGTATCACACTGCCACACACAAAGAGCTGCATCCTGGCTAATTGTGTACAGCTAGAATACAAACACAAACATAAGATCATGGTGCAATACCGAGGTTTTGTACTCTGCAGTCATGATACAAACATAGAATTGCAGAAAGGTTAAGCAAGTCTGCACTCTGTTATTAGGATAATGTATTACTCAGTTCTCTAGAATTCAAAGCGCTTTGATCTGGAAGGTTCACTAGTAATTTACCTGCTCTCTGATGTTTTTTTTTAAAGACCAAAAGCAATCTGATTTTCAGTTGGCATTAACAACTAATTAATATTTGTATTTAAAATGTATAACTTTTTTTTTTGTGGGGCAATTTCAAATAATTTCCGATCCTTCTAAAGTTTACTTCTTCAAATGTTCACAGAATTGTAAATTCCCAACCATGGTAAAGGAGAGACATATTACTTCCATATTTTCTAAATTCTGAGATACTAACTAAATAGTCAGCATCCTCACCTAAAAATAAGATTCTGCGTCAACCATTTTAATATTAAAATTCAAGAATGCTGTGTGACTATACATACATCTAGACTGTTCTCTTCAAAGAAGCAGGCTACTATTACATCCTTATGTCCTCCAAGTGAGTAGTAGATCAAGTTTGCCCACCGTTCTGCTCCAAACACCCATGTAGACATGTCCTTGCTCCCCACTGCAAAACATCTACAAAAGAAAAGGGAATCTGAATTAAAACACTGATCTGCAGAACTTCACTGGGTGGAGAATGTTCTGAGCAAGAAGACACCAAGCAGTACTTTAAAAGTAATTTTACAGACAACAGAGCTGTAAACTGAGGCTGACAACTCTAGCAAAGGTAGATGGGATTAAATACATTCAAAACCATGCTCACATTCACATGTTCCTTTTATGATTAACTATTTTCAAGTATGAATGCATTGTTGATCTCTAAGACATGCATATCTTATACTTTCTATTCTGCCCAATTATAATTTTTTTTTTAACTCAAGATAGTTTGAAAAAAAAGAAGAGAAAGAATTTTCAGAACTAGTACAATTCTTCACAGCAGAGAATTAACAATGTGAGCAGGTAGATAGTGCTTTAGTTGAACAACTCACTTGGAATCATCAGTCCAGTCGATACAAGTTGTTTCGTCATATGGACCATAGTAAGTTTTGTCCAGAACAAATGCATTAAATTCTCGTTTCCTCCCAGGAGCATGGTACATTAGAGCAATGTTGTCTTTTGTAATCACAAATTTCCTGACATACAAGAGAAAAAAGCATAACTGTACACAAAGCTGTTAAAGCAAACAATTGTTCAGTATGGTCTGCAATACAACACAACAAAACAATGTTAAGTTTTCTGCATCACTAAAGCAATAAATATGGATTGGTTTCAAATCAGAAACATAAAATCATTTGCAGATTGATGTTACCCCCCAACTTCATGAATACAGGTATACTTTATTAATTACAAGATAGAGAACCTTTAGTAAAAATCACTTAAGTTGAAAAATGAAATATTTATTCTCTAATTCTCACAAAGGAAGGAAAATTTCAAACATTCAAACCAGGATATTCCATTTCAACCCCTCTTCACCCCCACATACTGTTCATTCTCACAATGCATCTGCATCCCTGTTACACACATCTTCTAATCTGGTCCTGTTGCTGCTCTAACTCCCTAACACAGAACTGTGACTCCAACTTTCAAACAAAAACTCAGTCACAATCACTTTAGGCCAATCCAGCTGAGGAACTCTGCCAAAAGAGGAGCTCCACACCTTTTCCTCTCACCCTTCTGATGCTTCTAACATTTATGTCATCACACTTTGGATCTACAATCATGCAATTAAAACAGAAGGGATGTGTTTTACACAAGCATTTGATTCAGAGAATTGCCTCATTAGGTAGAGCAGAGGTCTTGGACTAACCCAAGTCAGTAGTGAAAGCACACCACTACACGTGCCATCATGCAACTTTGCAGCACTGATTGTCCACCGCATGGGCTCTTTCATCTTACCTACAATACTTAAGAACAGGTAAGACACACAGAAAATCTTTTGTGCGTCCAAGAGTTCCACCACAGACAGACAACATCTGTGTCAGGCAATAATAGCTGTTTCCAAGGCTTTGCTTTGCCTCTTTCTTTGCCTTCTCAACTTTACAAATAAAGTAACTGTGATCAGCTCAAAATTTCTCCTATATTAATCAATAAGTAACATCCCCACAGCGGTCAGAATATCTTAATTATTACAGCTAGTTTATGGAGTACTTTCTATCGTTCTGTTCCAAAGCATGCACATTCTACTTACTTGCCATCAGGGGAAAAGCTGACGCTGTGAACTGGCTTGTGAAAAAAAAAGCGATGTATCACACATTTACCAATCAAACTGACAAGCAACGCAGCTCCCTCTGCACGGACAGAAAAAGAAAGATAATGGAAATAATCCAGTTTCCAAAGATAACATAAACCTAGCATAGCTTAGTTTCTTTCCCTAAAGGCAGGCTGGGAATTGCCTCCTCAAACTTTTCAAGGCAGTGTGCTTAGTATTATTAAGAAAGAAAATACAACTGAGATTACAAGTCACTTTCCAAATATTGTAAATAATTTTTATTAAAATGCTGTAAATAAAGACACTTTACCCTTATAATCTAACAGAATTTTTAAAGATAAGCACTCTAATTCGTACTAAAGCTGAATATCAAGCATACACACTTTCCTCTACAGTTTATTTCATTCTTTTATGAAACAAAGGTCTCCTTTATGAAAGTACCTTCATCAATTAGTATGGCAAGACTTCCATCTGGAGAGAGACCCACGCAGACAATATTAAGCCGTGTAGCCAAGGGGTAAGTTTCACACTTATTACTGGAAGAAAAACATAGAACAGTAGATCAAATACGAGGATGTAGGAAAGTGATTTTCAGAATGAATGAAATACGGTTTGATACCTCTGTTAAAGCCACTTAATCAACTCAGATGCAAAACCCCCATGATTTTCTTTAGCTGCCGCAGTCCCATAAACACGAACTATGTAAGAAATGAGCACCTGACCAGAATCCTGAGTCTTCAACACAGGTAAGACATGGATCTGCTGGAAGTTCACAGGAGGGCCACAAAAATGATCAGAGGGCTAGAACATCTATCATATGAGGACAGGCTGGCAGAGTTGGGCTTGTTCAGCCTGGAGAAGAGAAGGCTGCAGGGACACCTTATAGAGGCCTTCCAGTACTGAAAGGAGACCTATGGAAAGCTGAGGAAGGGCTCTTTAGAAAGAAGTGCCAGGATAGAACAAGGAGGAATGGGTATAAACTGAAAGAGGGGCGATTTAGATTAGGTATCAGGAAGAATTTTTTTCCTGTGAGGATGGTGAGTCACTGGAACAAGTTGCCCAGAGGAGCTGTGGATGCCCCATCCCTATATGAATTCAAGACCAGGGTATATGAGGCTTAAGGCTTTCAGTAACCTGATCCACTGGGAGGTATCCCAGACAGGTGGCCAGCAGGTTGAGGGAGATGATTCTGCCCCTCTATTCATCTCTTCTGAGACCTCATCTAAAGTATTGTGTCCAGTTCTAGAATCCTCAACATAAGGATATGGAGCTGCTGGAACAGGTCCAGAGCAGTGCTACAAAGACGATCAGAGGGCTGGAACACTTCTGCTATGAGGATAGGCTGAGAGAGTTTGGTTTGTTTAGCCGGGAGAAGGTTCTGAGAAGATTTTATAGTGACCTTCCAGTACCTGAAGGGGGCTACAAGAAAGCTAGGGAGGAACTGTTTACACAGGCTTGTAGTGATAGGACTAGGAGCAACAGGTATAAACTGGAGAGGGACAGATTTAGATTAGACATAAGGAAGAATTTCTCCACTACGAGAGTGGTGAGGTACTGGAACAGGCTGGCCAGGCAAGGTGTGGCTGCCCCATCCCTGGAGGTGTTCAAGGCCAGGCTGGATGGGGCCTTGGGCAGCCTGGGTTGGTGAGAGATGTCCCTGTCTATGTTAGGGGGAGGTCGAAGGATGATCTTTAAAGCCCCTTCCAATCCAAGCTATTTTACAATTATCTCCATTTTCTTCTAAAGCACATCTTCATCCACTACTTATGGTGTTTTCCCAACAGACTACACAAAATCTGCACTGTGCAACACCATCGTAGTTACCCTACTAGACAGATTTCTACCTTTTAACGCTAAGCCATAAAGTTTTCCAGACATTCTGGGAATGCCAGTCTCTCTTGCGAACCCTGGCCCGTGCCAGCTGCCCTGACTCGGTTCCACAAGGCCCTGTGAGCTTTACTCTCCCCAAAAATCCGTTCTGGCAGCAGCAGGCACCTCCCTGTGGCTCTCCAGCCACCCACCCGCGGGCAGCGGCTGGCAGGGACAGTCAGAAAAAGCAGTTACTAAGTGAAATTTATCTCTATTTTAGCTTAAACCACAGGTATTACGCTTTTTGCAGCCGTAAGCGTTCTCGCTCCCGGGGGTCTCGCTTACTTCTTCAGGTCGAAGACGGAGATCCTGTTGCCCACGGGGCTGACGAGGGCGCTGCCGTCGCGGGTGAAGCTGAGGTTCCCGCGGCGGTACACGGTGCCCAGCAGCCCGGAGAACTGCGGCGGGAGGGAGGCAGAGGCAGGGTTAGCGGGGCGGGGGAATGGAAAGGAGAAGACAGGGGGAGCAGGGCCCGCCCCGACGAGCACTCACCCGGTACGCGAATTTCATGGCGGCGGCGGCAGCCACACGTGAGCGGCGCGCGGAGCTGCGGAGGCCGACGCGCGGTGGAACAGCGCATGCGTGCAGAGAGGAGGCGGGGAGAAGGGCGGAGCCTCCGCTACTAAGGCGGCTGGGCAGGCGGACCCTGCGCCGCTGAGGCTTTGGCGGGGCGGAGCCTGCGCGGATTGGTCGTCTCGGTGGGCGGAGCCTGCTCGGCGGCGGCGGGTGGGCGTGGCCTCCGCGGCTGAGGCGGGTGGGTGGGCGGAGCCGGTGCCGCTGCAGCACCCGGGAGCCCCGGCGGGAGGTTCGTTTTACCAGAAGAGCTAAACTAACCTCCGCGGGGACGCGGTGGATTGCCCTGCACTGCACCCTTTAAAGGCTCAGCTGGGCAGGGTGTTGGGCCATCTCACTGAAACTATGGGTCACCTCCAAACACCGGATGAGGTGGAAAAAAGTCTTCACAGAAACGGTCATTGGGCACTGGAACAGGCTGCCCAGGGAGGTGGTTGATTCGCCTTCCCTGGAGGTATTTAAGGTGCAGGTGGGTGCGGTACTGAGGGGCATGGTTTAGAGACTGGTGGGAAGGGTTGGACTCGATGATCCGGTGGGTCTCTTCCAACCTGGTGATTTTATGATTCTATGATGATCCTTTAAGGTCTTACACTGCTGCCCTAAATCTGTTCAGAAAACATCTGTGAGTAGGTCTGACTGAAACACAAAACGGTCGCTCCTTCAAACGAAAGGGAGAAGCCACAGAGCAGTAGAGAAAGGGATTTCTTTTTAAAACATGTATATTTAGAACTGTAATGCTTACAATTTCATTAATCAATCTTAGTACAATGTGTTTAGTCTAACAGTATTTTACAGAACAATGTGAAAAATGACTTAATAGCAAACCATGAAAATGGAATTGTAATACCTGCAATGTCAGAATCACTAAACTTGTTACCTTTTCCAGTCAAAGAATCCCAGCAGTCACTCATACTAAATGATGCTTTGGGTTTTATCCAGAATAAAATGGGATGATTTCCACAGAGAAAGGGCATTCCTTCACAGAAAGAAGATGCATAACAAGAACATTTTCAGCTAGCGGGTCAACTTTATACATCTATTTTGGAATATTGGGTTTTTAAATAAAAAATAACAATAATTTAAAAAATGTTTAGACCAGTGCAGGGTGCCTATTCATTTTTCAACTTAATAGTGATTCCTTTTGGAAAGAGAGCTTTTTTTCCCCTTTCCCTTAATAATTTAGCAGAACCTGAGTTTAGAAAAGAAAAACCAACAATGAACTTGTCTAATGAGCAGTTCCTCGCTTTAGCTTTACTGACAAGTATTTGATACGGGACATTTTCCTCTGTGGAGTCTGTGACAACGCACCATTACAGATCTGCAAGCAGAAAAGGTCATTCTCACATTAAATGCACACATTTCAATATCAGAAGCAGGACATTAAAAGTTGTAATTTTTCCAGTCACAGGTGAATTTGCAACATTCACAAAAATTACACTTTTTTTTTNGAATGGAAAGGAGAAGACAGGGGGAGCAGGGCCCGCCCCGACGAGCACTCACCCGGTACGCGAATTTCATGGCGGCGGCCACACGTGAGCGGCGCGCGGAGCTGCGGAGGCCGACGCGCGGTGGAACAGCGCATGCGTGCAGAGAGGAGGCGGGGAGAAGGGCGGAGCCTCCGCTACTAAGGCGGCTGGGCAGGCGGACCCTGCGCCGCTGAGGCTTTGGCGGGGCGGAGCCTGCGCGGATTGGTCGTCTCGGTGGGCGGAGCCTGCTCGACGGCGGCGGGTGGGCGTGGCCTCCGCGGCTGAGGCGGGTGGGTGGGCGGAGCCGGTGCCGCTGCAGCACCCGGGAGCCCCGGCGGGAGGTTCGTTTTACCAGAAGAGCTAAACTAACCTCCGCGGGGACGCGGTGGATTGCCCTGCACTGCACCCTTTAAAGGCTCAGCTGGGCAGGGTGTTGGGCCATCTCACTGAAACTATGGGTCACCTCCAAACACCGGATGAGGTGGAAAAAAGTCTTCACAGAAACGGTCATTGGGCACTGGAACAGGCTGCCCAGGGAGGTGGTTGATTCGCCTTCCCTGGAGGTATTTAAGGTGCAGGTGGGTGCGGTACTGAGGGGCATGGTTTAGAGACTGGTGGGAAGGGTTGGACTCGATGATCCGGTGGGTCTCTTCCAACCTGGTGATTTTATGATTCTATGATGATCCTTTAAGGTCTTACACTGCTGCCCTAAATCTGTTCAGAAAACATCTGTGAGTAGGTCTGACTGAAACACAAAACGGTCGCTCCTTCAAACGAAAGGGAGAAGCCACAGAGCAGTAGAGAAAGGGATTTCTTTTTAAAACATGTATATTTAGAACTGTAATGCTTACAATTTCATTAATCAATCTTAGTACAATGTGTTTAGTCTAACAGTATTTTACAGAACAATGTGAAAAATGACTTAATAGCAAACCATGAAAATGGAATTGTAATACCTGCAATGTCAGAATCACTAAACTTGTTACCTTTTCCAGTCAAAGAATCCCAGCAGTCACTCATACTAAATGATGCTTTGGGTTTTATCCAGAATAAAATGGGATGATTTCCACAGAGAAAGGGCATTCCTTCACAGAAAGAAGATGCATAACAAGAACATTTTCAGCTAGCGGGTCAACTTTATACATCTATTTTGGAATACTGGGTTTTTAAATAAAAAATAACAATAATTTAAAAAATGTTTAGACCAGTGCAGGGTGCCTATTCATTTTTCAACTTAATAGTGATTCCTTTTGGAAAGAGAGCTTTTTTTCCCCTTTCCCTTAATAATTTAGCAGAACCTGAGTTTAGAAAAGAAAAACCAACAATGAACTTGTCTAATGAGCAGTTCCTCGCTTTAGCTTTACTGACAAGTATTTGATACGGGACATTTTCCTCTGTGGAGTCTGTGACAACGCACCATTACAGATCTGCAAGCAGAAAAGGTCATTCTCACATTAAATGCACACATTTCAATATCAGAAGCAGGACATTAAAAGTTGTAATTTTTCCAGTCACAGGTGAATTTGCAACATTCACAAAAATTACACTTTTTTTTTACATTTTTTTTGTATTTACATTTCAGATATAAATAATGAAATTCTTTAAGTTACATGTTTTAACTTTGCTTCACAATTATTCTACATCTGCAAGCTTTCCTATATCAAACCAACCTCTTTCTTCCATCATGAATGCGGAAGTCTGGCCTCTAATCAGTAATAATTACACTAAGCCTTTATGATGAAAGGTTGACTGTTCAAGTATCACATCATACTGAAATTTTTGCCCCAATTTAAAAATTGGGGACAGCAAACCAAGCCACTTAGAAATGGTAATAAAAGAAATTAATCTGGGAACTCAATGAGCCAAATAATTTATTATTAAATTCTATCAATATTTTTCTTTGGTAAGAACTATGCAAGAGAATGACCCAACCCCCACCCCCAAATAATATGTGACATCACAGTGTCTACTCTGTGAAGGAGAAAGCCTCAAAAAATTAAGGAATTTTGTTCAGTTAAGGTTGTTTATAGCAGTAGCTCTTCCATGCATCTAAGTATGCAATCAATGGAAGTTTTAATACAAAACTGCAATGGCAGGAATTAACGATGATACAACAGACAAACAAAAAAAAAAACCAGAAAAGCAACTATTACACCAGTGAATGTGCTGTTGTATGCTTTGTTGTGTTTCTGGCACGTGTGGAAAAGACTGTAAATTATTATATAAAAATCCAAGATTTGGATAATTGTATCATCCAACCCTAAATGCTAAAATATGTAGGAAGCATGAAACAAATCTTTCAGCTGCCAGACAAAAATAAAGTGGTCCAAATATTTGGATTTTTTGTTTTCTGTTGCCCTGTGTTGTGATGCAGGATGTGACCAAAGGGAGATAGCCCCCACAGCTTACACAAAACATACTAAAGTGGCGATATAAACTAGCTGACACAAGCTTCACTGTACATTTAAATTGATACAATTGTCTGGTGCTTCCATGGCTGGTACATGTTGAGTGCCATAGGTCTCCTTAGAGTTAGAATGTTACAACAAAGACTAATCAGGTCATAATCCTTTAAAGTGCTTTCGTATCCAGTTTCTAACGGGTTTTGTTTTCCTTGTTTCCATACCGAGTTGTCACGTGATATTGACTTCCAGAACATGGTCATCCTTGCTGGGAATGACAAGTATTTGCATACCCGTGCTGCAGTTGAAGACCTGACCAGATGAAAAGGATTGCAGACGGGGCATCGGCAAACCTTTGTGTTCCCCGCTAGCAGCAGAATGCAAGCTACCTCTGCTCCTTATGCTGCTGCTGTCTGCTTGATCATCCATGTTCTTGTCCACAGATAGGTTATCATTTTCAATCCAGCTATCTGTTTAAAACAAAAACCCCACAGTTTTAGTCCATAGAGTGATTGAACAACGTAAAAATTACTTCAGAGCCCAGACATACAGTCAACTTACCGCATGTTAACAGCTACTGATCATCTCTGCTGAGGTAACAATCTGTGCACAGTTTTGGCCAGCAGCAGATATAACAGAGTGAATAATAATGGTTTCTAAGGAAAATTTAGGTAGCATTACCTCACATTTGTCACAGGTTATAAGGGTGCCTATGGCAGTTCCTGGAGCTCTGCTGACAAACGGTAAGTTGCTTGTACAAGTCAATTCTCACTACAGCCCTAGGACTACCCAACAGTACAGATAAATACTCTAGGTGGCTATGGTAATCCAAAATCTTCATCTAATCTGCTTTATATGCCACAATTTTTAAGCACTTTTTATTTCATACTTAATCCTTGTAAACTGGGAAAAAAATGCAAAGCTAATGAAGACACAGCAGATGTGCAGTTTACAGACAATGAAACTGCAGGATTAGAGGGTTAGCAAATAGTTTTCACTCGATTATGAATCTAGTGACAACTAGTTCACACAATGATCTTTAAAGGATATATAAAAAAATCAACACATGCAATTTTTTTCCTCCTCACGGAGTAAAGCTGCAATCTGAATTCAAAGTTCCCATTAGAGCAAGATTTGTACAGTTCAAATCGGGACTCTGAGTGAAGGTAAGTAACAAAGACATCTATGAGTACTTGACCAGTATACTCCCTCGCTATGCTTTTCTCTTTACACAAGGACACAGGAGAAGCAGAATCATTTCTGTAAGTAGCCATGTAGTCAAGACAGCTTTACCAGCATCGAGTTGCATGGAGTGAGCAGAATGGTGAGGGAGGTATTTAAACAATTTGACATCAGGAAAAGGTAGATATCCAGCAAACAGTGGCATCACTTCCATGTGGACTTTGTGAGTTGCTCGAGCTGCTACAGGCATAGATATCATTCCAGAACTTTTCCCACAGACTGCCCAGTTACTACTGTTGTCAACAACTGCAAGAATAAAGAGCAAACACTATAAATACCTTTTCTGAAAAATGGATAAGCCTCAGTACAGTTTTGGAACACTTTTAAAACCAGTATTTTAGCAACACCTAAAAGCCCATCAGCATTTATTTGTGAAGAGCTGCACAAGGTAAGTAAACAGACCTACACAAAAGAAACCATAGATGAGCCTCAAGCAAGTATCCATCCAGTATGAACAGCATTTATATTCCACTTGAAGACAGATTAATGAGGAAAAAATAAAATATTCTCAGTCTAGCAAAATGAAAACTGCATTACTGAGCAATACAAAACAAATGCCATAGAAGATCTGATAAATGTCATTATCAAGACAAAACTACTGGGGAATTTTGTCACTATCCTTAAGAAAAATATTCTTACCTTCATACATAAGCTTTGTTGTACAATACCCATCTGATTCTGTTAATGCTTCATCTCTGTCAACCTCTGAGAGGTCAACAAGTCGGGTGATTGACACCTCTAAAGAGCAGAGTGAGCCTGTTTTACAATACTCTGCCCCCAACGGTGGAAAAATTTCCGTTTTCACATGATACAATGTCTGTCAGGAAGAAAATAGTGCTGTTATCAAGAAAAAAGTGGCATTTTAATTGTGTTTGAATTGGACAATAGATACAGCACAAACATTTGACACACATCTGACATCCACATCATTTGACACACACATCAGACATTTAATACATACATTTGACATCCACAGCCTATTAAATCTTTTTTAATGCAAGATTCAATTATAAGTTAAGTTCACTTTATTACCTTGCTAGGTTTGAAAAGTAATCAAACCAAATTTGATTTATCGCGGTTTTTACACTAACAGTGAGCATGCCATCTTACACTCCTATTTAAACAAAATTTTATTAGTTTCCTGGCTCCTCAGTCCCAGACACATCCCTCAAATTCTGATTATTAAAGTAGAACTACTTCATCACTTCTACCATCACAGTCCCCAGAACAATGGTGTCTGCATTATCAAAGAGCTAAATTTTAAATAGTACAAAGTTATATTTCTAGCAAAGATACAGTTAGTTCTGTTTAAGAACTCCAGAAAATGCTGATACAGGTGCCAACAAATGCTAGTTACATGCCAGTAGGTAAAAAAATTCTTAACATATTACTCCATGTCAGTTTGCAACAAGCAGGTAGAAAACACAGCAACACTGAAAACAGACAAAAGGATTTAACAAAATATGAGTCTTCTCATGGTGCTACTTTTTACCCAAGCATCAAAAAGTGTAACACAAGACTGAATTTAGAAATGAGATTAAATAACGTTGATAGAATTCCTTGAACAGGAAGTTATATCTAGCCTATAAGCTTCCTAGCTGATCAAAGGAATAAAAAGGTTGTCCGTAAAGGGGAAGAAGAAACATTTAAGATAAAGCCTTAGAAAAACCTAAATATTTCATTAGAGGAACTTATCTCAAGCACTATGAGAAACAACTCAAATGCTTTCAATAGCAAAGATTATTTTGGTAACTGCAATTTGCTTTGGAGAGTGCAGTCTTAAGGCAGTGGGGGAAAAGCAGATCAGTCATCTAAGCGCGGTCTCCATGGCACAATCCCAGGAAGGGAAAAAAAAACCCAGGGGAAAAAAAAAAAAAGGACACTTGCCCCAGTGTTATGCTCACCCCACCTCTGCCCCATTCCAGCAGCAGGTATGTTTTTCCACCTTATCATATCAAGATTCAGTTCTGTTATTCAACAAATGGGCTTTCCAATATTTCTAAGTAGGTATCAGTTAATTACGTAAACAGAGGTTTTCTAATACATTTCTTAACTTTCCCTTTCCATGCTACACTAAGAAGAGTACTTACAAAAAAATTTTCCACTTGGAATTCATAGGTGAACGGCTTCAGGGTAAAAGACTGTTCTTCAGAGGTAGCTGGACAAAAGCTGACTGAAAACAGGCACTGCAAGGAGAGAGGAAGCTCTTTTGTCCACTTCAGTTCCCATACAAAGAATACTGATTGCTTACTATATATGACCTGAAAAAGAACATTATAGTATTAGTTCCTTCCTTCCTCTGGAACAGAAGTGGAAATGCACATACATGCGTTTGTCTATTCTGCCATTAATATAGTTCATTAAAACAAATTACCTGCTTAGTGTTAAATAAATCAATAGGGAAAATATGCAACCAAAATAACCAATAGTGTATTTTTTTAACAATGCACATCTAAGTTAAAGAAAGGAAACATTTCACTGTCAGGATCAATGTTTCAGAAGGGAACACTACACACTCAAGTACAAATGGAAAATATTTTATTCAAAAGTCAAATTTAATAAAGATATTAACAACGTTTTTACATACTTTTCCTAGGCACCAAGAATGACCAATTTAATATCATGGTCAGACAAGGCTGAAAGAAACTTTAAGGGGACTGTTTTGCAGGTTAACTAGTTTATAGTTGTATTTAATTGAAAAAATCTCAACCTGATTTTTTTTCCTAAAACCTAATCACAAACTAGCAGCTGAACAAATTAAACATTAACCATGACATTAGGGATATTTCATTTGTACAACTGTTCTTCAAGCAGGTATGTAATGCTTTGCATGAGGCAAATGGACAAGTTTGAAAATTCATGAAATAATCTTTCCAACTTTTAGAATTTAATCTGAGATCTATGGGTGTAAATGCCTTTTAAAGCATCTTTAAGCATCAAACTTACTCAGAGGGCTATAAAGGTCTGGGCTAACATCAGCTATCTGCCTTATTACAAAACCTATTTGCAGAAGTGCTAATAATTTCCCTAATGAGAATGTATATCTAGCTGTCCTGTCAACAACCTCATAAGCCACCAGGTGAATATTTACCTGTTGAGATTCAGGGTTCAGAGGTACCAGTTGCAAGTCCGAACAGTCAGCAGAATTTTTTAGGCTGTTGTCTGAAAGCTGGAAACAGAGATCTGACAAATTCTGTACACAGACTTGCACATACTTCCTGAAAAACATGACAGTTTCTTCAACAAAAGTTGAGCAGTTATATTAAAAGAGTGCATGTCTAAAGTATTTTTTTAAAGAGCACAGAACAAGCAAAACCAGAATGGCAGGTATATGTGTTTCTTTCAATTTTTTCCTCAATTCTTATGAATCTGTAGAAATAAGGCTGTAAAATGTTCTCTTTCATATTAAACGAAACCAAGCAACTACACAGAAATAGACTAGTCTTGGTTTATTTTATTTCCAAAATGACTCAAACCACAAATTTGTTTTATTGTTTTGAAAGAACACTAGAGGAAACACACAAGCTTCCAGTAGGAAGCTGTGTATGACAACAAAAGTCAGATTTAAAAAGAAAAAAAGAAAGTCTGCTATAAATATTATTTGGGAAACTCCAGCTCCATATTTTCTAAGAAGAAACAAACAATAAATACTTAATGAGTACATTACCGTTTGCCAGCTGACAATAAGGAATGCTTGGCATTAAAAGGTATGCAGAATGTTAATGCAATAATAGTAGAGTAAATCGACCAAGGACAATCAATGGTTACCTAAAGGAAAAAGGGAACAAAATTCTTATTCATAATGGTCTTTGGCATAATCATTTTGCTTTTCTTCTCATTTCTACAAAGAACTTCTCTTGGCAAGTGTCTGCATCTAATGCATCCAGAAGGGAAAAAAGAAAACAAAACAAAAAAAAAATCAGTATCTCAAAAACTAATCTGATGAAATATTAGGTTTCTGTTTTCCCATCAGTACAATATGAAATCTCGAAGAAGCTTTCCCTGACAGACTGACAGTTCCAACTCCAAAGACTGGAAATAAAGGAAAGGAATAGAAGAAAAGATAAAAGGACACTAGCAACACCAATAGCATCTTAACATAATAAACTGGTAAAAAGCCAATGTCAAATAAATTGCTATAAAATGTATTACTGAATGCTTTTATAACACTTTAATATATTAAATATGATCTCAACATATTTTTAAAGCTTATCTAATGTATATTTGCTTTAACTTGAAGCAGTACACTTAGCTGAAGAATCACTCCTGAAGTGAATGCTGCCATTCTTCCAATTGTAAAGCATATATATTTAACAACATCTCTTTACATAGAAAGAGAGGTTGAAAAAAGAAATCTTTTGTCACATCACATTTTAGCAATGCTGGTCTACATCTATTCCATTTTAACCAACTTTTCACACACAAGGATACATGGCAGCACAATTGGTTACTTTTAAAAAGGAGTAACACTGTAAAAGTTCAAAACCCTTTTGCTGTCAGCTGAAGAGCTTCTTCCCATACTAATTATTTTATTCACACTTCATAATGAAATTATGAGGAAAAGTTACCTCCAACTAAAATAACGTGATAGCCTGAAGCATTGCAGTACCTCAACGCAGCATGCAGATTCTTTGCAAGGGACAAAATATCTTTTCTATGAGTCAGAAGGGAGAATTTAAAGACCACCATGCCCCCTTTTACAAATACATGAGTATCCTTCATCCTTTATCAACTGAGTGTTAGAACACTGAAACTCAGATTGCTAGCCAGGGGAACAGTTGGCAACAGAGTAAACACAGTGTATATTTCTGCTTATACTTATGCTCTATACATTTATAACACGTGCTGTGATTTTTGCATGCACGTCTTTATGGGAAAATAAGTTCAATGCAAGCAGGCTGTTCCGCCCCATCACTACCACTCCTATTTTGCGAGGTGCACATTCCTGTGATCAAACAGATTTTATAATAAAAACATTAAATTACATCTTACTTTTTGGTCAACAGTAGCCATGCAGTTGTCCTGTTTCTGCTTCTCTTTGTTTTTTCTGTGAACTTCTTTATTTGTGGTAGTTTCTTTCTCCGCTACAGATTCTGTGGCTGATGGCAAATACATGACTTCTAGTTCAAATTCAATCAAGTGATATGCAGGAGCCACTGGCAAACTGATACTTGTGATCTTTTCTGAAGACTGAATTCTCAATGATGATTCTGAGATCTTTTCTGCAGTCATGTAGAAGGGGGAGGGGAGGAAAGTAGATTTAAAAAACCATCCATCCCTTCCGAACGTTCACTTTTATCTTTAACTACACAATGAAACTAGCTTAAAAAATTAAGCATCATAAAAAAAATACATGGTGCCATGCCATTTCCCCATGTCTGCAAAACAAGCAACAAGAAACCGTGTTATATAACTCCACGGTAACCTCTTCAAATGAACTATAATCCACACATCTTAAATATCACTGCTGTTTACAACTACCCAATAGTAAAACTCTATCTTTCTTAAACTGCAGGAAGGGAGCCATCACATTCCATCTAACAGTCTCTTCCAACATTCAAAAAAAAGAACAATTTGATAACAAGACTGAAATTAGCTGAAGAGCTACTTTAGACCTTCATATGACACCTACTGAAGTTCTTAACATGTCCTACACGTCCCTGTTCTCCTAATTTCACTTCAGGCAAACTTGCAACTTACTGAACACACATGTATCAGTATTCTGGGTAACCATTACCATCTGTCTACAAAATACTACACACATGATGCCTCTGTATACTTTACTTTAATTGTAATTTCATCAAGTCTGTTCAGACTGTTCTTTCCATTTATATAGAAGTTGCTTGTGTTTTAGCAACTGAGGAGACTACACAGTACTCATGCTTGGAAAAAGAAGAAATCAGATATCATCTGTTCAAATGAAACACCAGCCAAAGAAAACACTCCATTTACATAAAACACTAGGTAAAAACCCACTTACAACTACTTCGCAATAAAAATGGTCTAGTTAAAATAGAGCCCACAAAGTAATAAAAGATCATCACGATTCACTTGGAAATCATGAGAGATACCCATCTCAGCAGCAGCTTCACCATGCCTGCTGAATTTCATCAACAAAAGTAAAAGTTAGCCAGCTATATGTTTGCTGAAAAGTTCATACCATTACTTTGAAGGTGAAAGTTTAAGACCCTTTTCGCACTGAAGTACTCAGTTGTGAGTCCCTAGTTCTTAGTAAAGACTACTGAAAAAGACAGCACCAGTGTTCTTAATACTGTAAGGACTGCATCAGGATTACTGTTTTTTCAGCCATTTAATGATTAATAATTTTACATTCATTGCTTACCCCTGGTGTTAGAGTAGATGACTGCCTTGCTCTCCGGATGGTACAGAATAGGCATGGCATCTGTGTTACTGAGCTGCAAAGTGTCTCCATTCTTCATGGTGTAGTGACCAGTAGTCACTGTGAATTTTACCTTCTGGGGAATGCCAGCCAAAAGACTATCTGAAAAAGAAAGCAGAAATCGTGAAGAGATTCCACTACTCCTCAGTTGATGGTCACAATGCCCTTCTAAGGCTTGTTAGCAATATTCTCAGACAACTTGTCACACACATTAAGGTAGCTTAGCAGTGTGAGGGTTTGGTGCTATTCACCACACTAAACCTAGCTCAGATACATTGGTGTGGAGAAACTGGGTGTTTCAAATTGACTGACCAAAACCATTGTTCCTTAGATGGCTTAGATTATGTTCCTGGCTCACATATCATGTAAATCTGGCAGCAAAGAGTTCAATGAAACTAAGAATTTACTAAGTTTTTTGCTAAGTTCTGTAGGTTGCAGGCAGCTTTATATTTTTGCACTTGCAATACTAGTCATACCTACATGCCATATTTACATGATCAAGATAACAAGAATGCCAGTACACACACAGACTCATCAGTTTCATATGGGTAGCTAATGTGATTAATGCCCAATATGCCTGTTCTTCCTTTGGCACAGACTGCAATCCCTGTAACTGTAATGACAGCAATAATTACATATTAATTCCTCAACTGCCTTAACGAATAGCCCCAAACCAAAATCACTATTAACTTCCACTTACAAACTTTAATAATTAAACTCTAAAACAAGTAATGTTCAGTTATTCATAAAAACAGTGGACATATTCAGTATTCGATTTTATTAAGTTTGTTATCACCGTTAGCAGAGAATCCCAGTAATTGCACATTTCTAGTAAATACTAAAAGGGACTGCAGCATCCCAGAACTAACCAATACGGAGCTCAGTCAATTACAAATCAAAATATTTACTTATCCTAATCAGTGTGGAGCTCAAATTATACCTGATATTTAAGGCACACTACATGTTCAAATTCATGTTCAGAAGTGACACTACACATTTCAGAGCCAAGCACTGGAATTAAGTTGCTGAAAACAAGCCATCATTGACAGATTACACTTGATGGATAATTTGAAAAGTGATAATTTATTTTAGACTGAAAATTAAGAGTAATACAAAAAATTGAGTAGTATTTAAGCCAGAAAACATTTTATCTAATCCCACAGGGGTACAACAGAAATCATCAAAGCAATTTTAGCACAGCAACTGTACCTACCAGTCATTGGTTCCACTTTTAGCTGGGGCTCCTGAGAATACACATCATACTGCACAATTGGGTAAATATGAAGAAGGACAAACTGTACTTTTCCAACTGAAGTGCACAGTTGCCTGAGAGTGTACGTCCCAGGTTCTTTGGCCTTTAAAGAAAACACATGAATGGATTTTTCAGTTCAGGACTTACTTCTAGAACAAACCCTCTACTAAAGAGCAACATGTTTTCAGCTCCTTTTTATCATATACTTTGCATTTGCAAATTAAAATGACAGACTTTATCTCTCAGTAAGTAACAAGATTTTCACAAAGGAACACCTTCTGCCCTATTAAGACAGAAGCTCTAGAGTGCTGGCTGATTCAAGAAAAAACATTATTAATAAGTTATAAGTACCAATAATCAGATTAACTAAAACAGTAGCTATGCTGTCAATTAGTTGGTTTTGGGTTCCTTTTGTCTTGTTTGTTGGCTGCCCCACTCCCAGGTGACAAATACATTAAAATATAAAATAAATATAAATTTATTAAGTACTGAAATTATATTTAGTAAGCAGTGACGTGCTTATTTGGCTAACATTCATTAAATCCTACAACATTTACACAAGGCATAGCTTTCAGCTCAAGGTGTCACACTCCCCACACCACACCCTGTGTGAATGCTTACAAAAAAAAAGTAATATCTACATACTTAATTTACCTTTTCCCTTACCCTGAATAACAGGATTCTGGATTGTTCTTCAAATAACATTATAAAAAGCAAATTTGTACTATCTGCTTGTGTATTAATTCTTTATTTTATCTGCTCTTGGCTATCACTACTAGGGAATGGGAAATGTTTTCTTCTTCCAATGTGTCATTTTACCAAGTGTAATACAGAAATATTAATGCTGGGCATAATTAAATCTAAAGAAAAGATTAGAAGTTATGGAGAAAAGCTGTAACAACTTAATATTCAAATTTCATTTACACAGCTATTTCCAAAGCAAATGCTGACTAAAATTATGTATTTTGACATTAAAGTAACTAAATTTTATCCCTTGAATACTTTATAAACAGAAAAGCACAAATGAGGTTTTCATAATACATACATAATTTAAACCTCAACATGGGATAGAATATTACTATGAAGAATTTAGATAATGCTTTCTGACCCCTTTTAAAGCTTGAAAAAAATACACTGAAAGATTGCTATCAGCATAAACAATGCGAGTCATCAGTCTAAGATCTAAAGAAAGAATCAAACTCCCTCTGCATCTTGGAAGTAGCCATTCCTCTTTCTGTTAAAATGCTGCAATTAAGCATTACTGTAAGAAAACTTATAAAATAAGTTGTCAGCAGTTTCTGTCCTTTAATCAGCTGCACCCTACGTAAGTTTACGGATGACACTAAGCTGGGTGGAAGGGTGGATCTGATGGAGGGCAGGGAGACTCTTCAAAGGGATCTGAACAGCCTGAATTGATGGGCTGAGACCAATGGCATGAGGTTTAACACAGCCAAATGCCGGGTCCTGCACTTGGGGCACAACAACCCTATGCAGAGCTACAGACTGGGAGAAGTCTGATGTCTGCCCAGAGGAAAAAGAACTGGGGGTGTTGGTTGATAGCGAACGAACATGAGCCAGCAGTGGGCCAGGTGGCCAAGAANGAGGGAGCTGGCCTCTTCTCCCAGATGTCAGGGGACAGGACAAGGGGCGATGGCCTCAAGCTCCACCAGGGGAAGTTTAGGTTGGACATTAGGAAAAATTTCTTCACAGATAGAGTATCGGGCACTGTCAGAGGCTGCCCAGGGAGGTGGTTGGGTCACCATCTCTTGAGGTATTTAAAAGACAGGTGGATGAGGTGCTCAGGGGTATGGTTTAGTGTTCGATAGGAATGTTTGGACTCGATGATCTTGGAGGTCTTTTCCAACCTACTGATTCTGTGATTCTGTAATCTAGTAGAAGTGACACAGAATGCTACTACAGTCATGGATTTCTAGTAAATATTTAGTGAATACTGCAGCTCCAATCTAGAGAAGCTTTCATCATTTTTCAGAGTAATACACTATCAAAAATCATAACATATTGAGATTTTCCCTTTAAGTTCAGATAAGTCATCTTTATACAGTTGTTCAGCCATAAGTAGGATTCACACTGAGCAGCCTTCCCATGCAAAGCTTTTCATCTGTATACTTTTTTCCATGGTCTTAGATTGCACCCTGATCCCAGTAAGCCAAATGACTGCTCAGAGAAGTCTCTAACAGCTTACTTCTAGCAAGGCTCTTTTACCTGAAATCCAGTTCTACATACACGTTAATTTATTTTACAGAAAACTACATTTGCATCCACCAAGACCTCTGACATCTCTAAATCCCGTTAACTTGTCCTAGTCCTTTAAAACAATGAGAAACCTAGAATCTACATTAGGAGGTAGTTCAAATGACATGACTGACATTTCACTTTGCATCATCAGGGACTTGAACTCAACTTTCATCTCAAGATACCTGCTGTCCACACAGGTTCCACAATGTTCATGTGCACACATACCAAGCACATCTCTCTAGTACTTTTTGGCCCAGCACTGGAGGAATAAAAATGTATAATATGTAAGCCTACAGAAAGTTTCCCTCTAAACAAAGTTCTATGACAAGATAGAAATTAATAATT
This sequence comes from Piaya cayana, assembly GCA_013389865.1. Classification (NCBI taxonomy): domain Eukaryota; kingdom Metazoa; phylum Chordata; class Aves; order Cuculiformes; family Coccyzidae; genus Piaya; species Piaya cayana. The sequence goes on from WAAB01015986.1 coordinate 30,916, forward strand.
AAAAAGAAAAAAAGGGAGAAAGTTAAAATCTCAGGTGTGGAACACTTAAAATATGCTAAAAATGCTAAAGAAACATGGCCAGCTCTGTCTAGCTATCAATTTTTAGTCATCAGAAGCAGATACATAGATTCTTATTTCAAAATTAGTTTTAAAAGGGACCAAAGCTAACTTAAAACAATTAGAAAATGTCAAGGCTAGCAGGCCTATATACCATATGCGACTACAAAATACTATGTCTCTTCACAGTACTCATTCTGTCTCCAATACACAGGCTGGGTAATGAGAAACCTGCTGTATTCTTCATTATGCACCATCTCCTGTTAATCATTCAGCTGCTACACTGGATTTCTCATCATTTTTTCACTCAAATTTTCCCTACATTGATGTTCATTACTGTAGCATTGAACTCTACTAAGTACTTCCCTATGAAAGGTTCCAGAGGTGGGGAGGGAGCTAGAAAAATATTTAAATAAAATCCAAAGAGCAGAACAACATGATAATTGAGGCCAGAAGCTCCTACTCCTGGAATTCCAAACAGATGGTGAAGTCTCATTTTTGAAAATGCTTGGCATTTCACTCCCTAGGACTATACCAGCAGGTAAATGCCTTTCCCCATTTAATTAAAGCAAGCACACAAACCACACATCAGTGAAGTACAAGGCCACAGAAGGAGCAGCAGTTTAAAAACAACGAACAAGCAAAACCCCAGCCAACAAAAAAATCAAAGCTCTAACCAACCAATGGGATTGATACTAAAGGCCTGCTTATTTCCAGCTATAATGTATCTAGTAAGAACGCAATGTAAACAAAAGTGATGAGCACTACCATCCTCAAATATTTCAGAAACTACTGGGAGCCTGCTAGGGGAGGAATGGGAGGAAGAAAAAATTACTTCAAATATTCATCTGACTTAGAGTGCATGTGTAAGAGGGAACTGAGGAACTTTCACGTGCAACACTATATGTCAGAAGCAGGACTGTGACATTTAGATGGCTTTAGATGGTTTTCACAGGTGTTTGTTCACACATATTTAGTCTTCCTGTAGCAGAGAATCCTTATGTTCTTGTCATCTCATTCCTTATATGATTAAGATGAATAATGGCGGCAATTTTGATTCTGACATATTTTAAATTCAAGTATTTAAAGCAGAGCTTAACTTTGTCATACTGCTTGCAAGTAGGTTTACTATATCCATCAAGTGAAAAAACATTCTACCACCTTCCACAGTGAAAAACAGGCTATCAACCAAACCGAACCACAGAGTCACTTACTAAGGGCCAAAAAACGCATTCCCATCAAAATTATGAAACATTCTCCATAACCTCAATGGCAAAGGCAGATTTCATGAGCAGTACACTACCTTGTATATAAATTTATCAGTTCAATTTTGGGTAGCAACAACTAAGATGTTTAAAATAAGTTCTGGAAGACTGACTCAAATGACTGCAAATAGAGAGTCACCTATTCATTTTGGCACAGCAGCCTTCTTTCAATGGAAATGAAGGTCTAGAACAATGAAAAGAAAGTCAGAAGGGGAATGGTATCACCCAAACTGTAACAGGAAACAATACAGGTACCACTTGACAGTACTATGCTTTTCCTCAACCAGTGCTTTCAGCTGTCCTTTCATGAGTGCTACATTCACTCAACTATACAGACATACCTGAGTATTGAATGTTATTTTATTGACCCCTGGTTCCAGTATTACGTTGCTGCATTTCAACACGTGAGCCCCATCTTCTAACGTCACCCCTGAAGGCATATCTAGTGAACTGCTGCTCTCTTGCCTTCGTAGTAGCATGTGCACGTTTTTGCAGATAATTCCTGCTGTGTTCAAAGAGTTATCTGACGGACTCCGTTCATACATTTCATATAGCTCCAGTGCTGGCAGGTTGTTTCTTGACAAAGGAAAGCCTGAAACTTCATTTGGAAAGTTGATAACACCATTGGAAGTTTTGTGCTTAGTAAGCCACTCAGCTGTTTTTCTGTAACTATTTTTTTCAATGCTGAAGTGAACATGGATGGCAACCTGATCCACTTGGACAGGGATGGGCATTTGGCTCAGCAAAGTCAACTCAATAGATAACTTTCCTCCCACGTGGACAACAGCATTTGGAGGGTCAAAATGTAGAGTTTTCAACTGCGCAAAGGAATGCATAGGCAATATAACTTTTTGACCTGGAAAGACAAAACCAGGAATTTTACTCTTCGATAGTGCTGCAGGGGACCAGCAAATCTTTTCTCTTAAGAATGTAACCCCAAGGATTAAACAATAACTTTTCACAATTAATCCTTTCACACATCCAAACAAATAGCACTTCCATACTTTAGTTTTATCTGCATAGAAATGAGATTTAAAGATGCTGAGATTTGTTTTCTAAGTTACATCTAATACAATTTTAGTGCTTGGTCTATTAAAGACAGCTAAACTAGGAGACAGCGTCTAAGCAGAAGTTTAACATTTTATTACTACATAAAGTGCTCCACACAAACATGGTAGCACAAATGACAAACTTCCCAAATTAAGAGCAAGTACAAGTTTAATTAATTAATGACTGTACCCATTACTTGACCCATTAGCTTTAGCACACAAGGGTTTTTCATTCTCTTTTCTAGATTCCAAAACCAAACACAGAGGCAGTACCAAAATTTAATTAAGAAGTAAGTCTAAAATAACATATCATTAATGGTACATTCACTCATCAAGAAAAACTTCTGCATAAAAACTAACAATCTTCACAGGAAGTGTTATCTATGAACTTGAATTATGATTAATACCTAGGGACAAGGTATTACTGAAGCAGCAGGAAGAATAAGAAGAGATGGTCAAAACAATAAGCTGGAAGTGGATGGTAACAAATCTAACTTAAGAAGAAGTGTCATCACAGAGCTGCCATCTGCACATCAGCAATGCAGAGACAAAAGTAAGTTAGGAATCAAAAAAAAAAAAAGCTGTGAAAGCAGAGGAGGAGAACAGAGACATTCCTGTATTCAGGACAAAAATGTTAATTACTCCTTTATCTTTGACTATTCTTAATTATTGCACAAGTTTTATAAATATTCTGGAGATTACCAGAATCACGTAGGTTCAGAAGTTATAGACAAGGTAATGAAATCAATCAAAAAAATTTTTCCAATCTACTTCTAGGGAAGGATCAGGCCAGAGCAGGTAAAGAACCTGACTTACCTTGGTTCTCTGCCTGCTGATTGGCAAAATCTAGTATTTCTTGGCAAAACCTTTTGCGTTCGTCTTCTGTTAAGTGAATATCACCAGCTAACAAGCTGCTTGTTTGAAGATAACTAACAAAGTTAAGGAAACACGAGGCAGAAATCTACAACATTCAGAAATCTGACTGGAAATGAGACAGTTCAAGTACTAGTTTCCTAATCTTTTAATACAAGACCTCCTTTTATTGCCACCACATGCTTCCATTAGAAGAGAAACAATAGAAGATTTACTATCATCTGAGAATACTGCAGAATCGTTACCTTTAGTAGGCCTGCTAAAATATCATCAGTTATTAACCTGTGCAATTGTTCCCTCATCTAAACAGATTAGTAAGCACAGAAAATTCATTATCTGATGATAAATGCAGCATGTGAGTTAAAGACACATTGTGTTGAATTATACTGCCCAACATTAGAACTAAATACCTTATTTAAGTATTTAACTAAGACTGCAATATTCCCAGCTCAGATTCTTTAAAAGCATTTGCACTGAAGGAGAAAAATTTAAGAGTGTTTAAAAGCAATGTAAGAATTTTCAAAGGAGGCCTACATTTGCAATGTCTAAGTCTAGTTCTAAAAGAAACAAACAAACAAAACAACAAAAAAAGAACAAACTCTAAAATACACTACAAATCCAGACTTAGCTTAACTTAGCCACAGTAAGATTTCTAGTACTGTCACTTAGAGACTAAAATATGAGCTTTTTGGACAAAGAAGAAAATCCACAACCCCAAAACAAAACCAAAATCCTAACAACTTAAAAAAACTAGAAGGATCATTAAAAAAAACCCTCTCTTTCCAGCAATTTTCACAAGAACTGTCAGTACTTTGTTTAGCTGACCACCCCAGTTTGGAACACCTACAGGAATTCCATTTATAAATATGGCACCAATTAAAATAGTACCTTTCCCACAAAACAGCAAAAAATAATGAAATTATTTTACTATAAAATCATTTTACTAAAAACATCCTACACACAGCACAACAGTTCAGATTAGAATGAAGTTACTTAAATTACCTACCAAGTTTAGGAAACAACATAAAAGGCTAAAATGAACAGCAGAATTCAAATTGCATTGTTTATAATGCCAAAATGACTAGAACGAAACATCTCAGGCTTTTTTCCCAGCACACACCTCTCATCTTGAAAGTAGCAACAGTGCTGTAACACAGATTTAATATTTAAACAAATACAGCTGTAGCAGATAGAGATGCTAAGTGAAAATAATGCATAGAGTACCCGAGTAAAGAATGACAGAAGACCATCAAACACTGGGACTAAGGCAAATCATTCTCTCAAAATATTACTTAGTGTTTATGAGGCATTTACAAAAAAGACTGCATTCACACATTAAAGACTGAGCTTCTCTATAACTTGAAAGCAAACAACTCCCACTCCCCCTATGAAGGGGAGATCAAAGCCAGAAATAAAAAATAACTAATAGCAAAAAAATATTAAAACATCACACCAAAGCCACAAGATTTTCATCTTCCAAGCCTCTGTTTTAACTTTTGGGAATAGTCACTATTACAAATGCCAGAAAAGTCTTTGCCAAGTCAGATAAAGGAAAACGTTGGTAGCAGTTAAGGAAAAAAAAGCTCAGAAATTAACCTCCACAATACAGGAAGACACTATAATGCCGTATTTATCAAATGAGAAAAAAAATATCACATAACAAGTTTGATAATGATGTTGTACAAACAGAACCATAAAAAACCTCCATGGTATCTGCTGATCTAATGACAAACTTCACACTGTCCATATTGCACCACTCTCTAGAGTCTAAACACATTTAAAATGAAGTAAGTAACCACAGGCAAAATGTTTTAAGTTAACCAGATGTTAAAAGAATAAAAATTTAAAAATAAATAACCCAACCCTCCCCAAAAGAGCAGCCACAATGGAAGTTAGAAATAACTCAGCTCTCTGATGTCTGGCAGTCCCTACGCTTAAATAAAAGTTGGAGATATGCTAGAAAAATAATCAGAAGTATAATTTTCTCCAATCTTGATTTTTCTCTCTCTGCCTTTTAGAGGATACTTTTCTACTTGCCCGAGGTGTTTCTGACATTCAGCTAACTGTTTTCTTGTATGTGTGACGAGCAATGCCCAGCCCTCAGCAAGGTAAGTTTTCAGTGCTCCCTGAAGATAAACTTCTGCCTTCTGCGGACCTTTCTTCCTCCTTTAAAAATAAATGAGTACACAGTGATATATGAACCTTTGCGGCCATAAAAACTCTCTACACATTTTCAAACACTGGTGATGGAAGAGGAACACTGCATAGGAATGCAGAACAAGATGAAGTCAACCATCATGCTATTTATTTTGCTGGTAACAAATCAACATATTGGCCTACCTTTATGTGATTCACTTAAGCAAACAGAACTGCGATTAAGTGTCAATGAAAGACTTCATGTACAGATCTATCCCAAGTCAGAGCAAGTGAGGTGAAACTACCTCCAACAAATGCAAAAAAAGCCATTTCGAGTTTCTGACACTTAACTAAAAACATGCTCGCTCAACAATTTTAAAGGAAATTTTCATTACAGCAATGAAATGCTTCAATGAAAACATTATTTTATTGCTACACAGCAGTTCCATGACAATCTTTAAACCTAATATTATACTCAGATAAAAATTTAAGTTAATGTAGGATAATCTGTTGTGCTTAGAAGGTCAGATTGCTTTAGTGAACACAGGTGAAAAGCAGGCCCAAAAATGTTTTCCCAAAACACTTAGGACTTCCAAATTCTTCTAAACAGGAAAAATAAAATTAAATAGAAAAACAATGCAGGAGGTTCCTTTAGTGGAATTAACACCAAGGATAAACAAAAAAACCCCCACCCCATACTTGCAAATTAGGAATAAAATCACTGTAAGGTTCACAGGGGAGGAAACAACTGGTTTGCAATCATAACTTCAAACATGAAAATGATTACTCTCCCAAGTACATGATTTCTGGCTTTTCTTAGGCATTTATATACATGTATGTAGTTAAAATAACTGTAGACTTTGAAACAAGTCGGAAACTGTGTTGCAAACCAGGCTATAGTAAATGCCAAGCTACCTCTTCACCTCCCGCACCCCAATATCCTTTTCTCCCTAGAAGAAAGGATCAAGCTAAAATATATACGAGAGTTAGAAGTAAAAGTACTAAATCATGAAGTGAGAATTACAGTTTGATATAGAGATTCCTGTTGGTTTTGCTTTTGTTTGTTGTAATACAGACTGAAATTTAGAGTATGTTTACACGTTTTAAAACAGTTTTTTAAATTACAGATAGATAAATGCAAAATTTCCTCGAGGATTATATTCAAAATTTTCAAGGCTAATGCATTTAACACATTTAAAACATTCATTTACATATAAAACTCCGCCAAGTCCTTTCCCACAAGCTTAGCTGAGCGAATTCTTCCAATATTAGTGTACATTTCAATGGTAGCATGGGACAGATCCTGTTTAAAAGAAAAGAAACTATTGTAAGCTTTATATAAATAGATAGATAGATAGATAGATACATACATACACACATATATATATATTAGTAGCTATATGGTGTTTCACACAAACTCAGTAACTAAGTTACTGCAACAAAATGACCAGAATAAGGCACTTTTTAGATTTCCCCTTGCCCCAGCACACAATACAGAGCACTTTGCAACAAGTCATCTTCCATTTTTCTACAACTGGTCACGATCCCATATCCGTGTTATACACAGCAGATGAAAAAAACTATTAAAAATAGATGAGACAACTCAAGCCCTCCAAAACAATAGCTGAGATGCAGCATCAAGAACTTCATTACACTTGAATCCTCCTGTCTTTTTTTGAAAGTATCCATTTTTCAGTGACTATATCCCATTAGACCATCACTGCAAGATTATGCGGTCTGTCCTTCCAGGGTACACCATAGCATTATGTTTTTAGAACAATATTAGAGCTTGTCCCAGAAACTCACAACTAATACTTCAAAACCACATCAACTACATACAGAATGTGGTACATCATATACCATTAAGTATATGAAAGTCTGCAGTGTGTAAATATATAGTTAAACAGAAAGTGCTAAGTTACAATCAGAGTAAGTTTTTTCATAGAATCATAAAGGTTGGAAAAGACCCCTGGGATCATCAAATCCAACTAGCAGCCCAACATCATTGTGCCTACTAACCCATGTCCCAAAGTGTCAGACCTACACATCTTTTGAACACTTCCCAGGATGGTGACTCCACCACTTCCCCGGGAAGCCTCTTCCAATGCTTCACCACTATTTACTGGAAAAAAAGTTTTCCTAATATCCAGTCTTGACCTCCCCTCATGCAACTTGTGGCCATTTCCTCTCATCCTATCACTTGTTACCTGGGAGAAAAGACCAGCACCCATCTCACCACAACCTCCTTTCAGGTAGTTGTAGACAGAGATGATGTCTCCCCTCAGCCTCCTCTTCTCCAGGCTAAACAAATCCAGTTCCCTCAGCTGCTCCTCATAAGATTTGTGCTCCAGACCCTTTTCACAAGTGTGCCTTAAAAGAATTCTGCATGAAGCAATGCAATCCCAAACTGAAGTTGCTCTGTTATCTCCAAGCTTAACTTCCAGTGGAGCCACACTGTCTACATATCACCTTCCTCACCTTGCCCTAAGCTTTAATAACAGTGTCAATTTTTTCTCACAAAATCAGCAGTTACAACACACACTATAATCCACCACTATACTTTTTATCCTCAAGGATACATAAAAACATTTCATGTCATACTTACAAACCCACAGCCTCTTCTGACTGTCAGCAATCTTCCATAGAAGCTCACTCTGCTTCACTTAGTGACTCAAGAACTACTCTATCCTTCCAAACAAATTGCTCAGGAGCTTCCAACTGCCTAAATATTCTGCAGAATATCTGTCAGAAAGCATCTATTCCTACAGGGCAGGAAAATGACCTAAAGAAAGCTTTTCTTAGGCAGTTTTTTATGTTTCTTATGGAAAGCCTAGAAAAATCATTTTTTTCCTTATTTAAGAATTTACAACAAAACCCTAAAACAGACTAAGCGACCAATGTTTAACAGATAGTAAAACCAGAGAGGTCCTAGACATCAGCTATAAACACAAATAAAAAGCTACATTCCCCTCAAATTAAAGTACAAGACAAAATGCTTGTAGATCATCTGACACAAAAAAAAGATTCTGAAGTTGTTGCATGAGACTAACCACTGAATGAGAACAAAGCCTTTTCTGGTAATAAAAGCTCTCATCATTTCTTGCTTTCAACATGTTTTAAAAGCTGCATTTCACTTTCCAGACTCATTAAAATTTTAAATGCAAATAAATTATCTTTGCTGCGTCTGGAAATTTTAATTACTTCTATGTTCTTCTCCACTGAATACACGGCTAAAATATGGGTGTATATATAAATTGTATTTATGTGACAACTACATATAAAACTACCTTTTATAGCGTATCTGATATCTGAATTTCTATGCATAAAAGTGTAGTCAAATACAAACAGCAATGGCAAGTCTTTCATTGGAAAACTCTGCAGATCCTACTTAGTTTCTTGCATTATGAAGCTACTGCTGATTTTAGCAGAGATCTTCAGGTGCAAGTTCAAACTGAAGATATAAAAGCAGCTAGCAGTTCTGAAGATTTTAGTTTTGGTCCAGCTATACAAATAGTCTTATAAAGAAATTAAACATAAAAACTAAATATGTCATCTTCAGACAAAATCTTTCAAAACTTTTTCTTTCAATAACAACTTTGTAAAAATAACTAACACCTAGTCTTCAGATTTATAAAAAATAACCGATTTTTCCCTAACTTCTCCCCAGAAAACTCTAAAGGCTGGACAATGGACACAACCAATCTCCCCCCCAAACCAAACATATCCTTGTGAGAGTCAGAAGCATTTTTCCTTTAGCAATCTTTTATAAAAATATTTAGAAGACCATTACAATGACTCCCTGATAAAGGACCTGTCACAGTAGCACAATGAGAATTCCAGTATTTCTGTCTGTGACAGCTGCAACCATATGTCCCACAGTTTACATAAAGAACTCAACACCATAGCTTATACCATCTAACACCTATTGCAAGATGCAATTCTAAATCATTCAGAAAGAAGCTGAATTCACACATCAATATTCATCTGAGGAAGACCCAATTAATTCTGAATTTGGGATCGCAGAATATGATACCCATGACATTGGCTTTTTTTTCCACAGAATCATGGAATGGATTAGGCTGGATGGGATCTTAAAGATCACCAGTTCCAACACCCCTGTGATCCCACTAGGTTAGATTGTTCAAAGCCTCGTCCAAGCTGGCCTTTAACACCTGCAGGGATGGGGTAACCACAGCTTCTCTGCGAAACCTGTGCCAGAGCCTCACTACACTCACAGGATGAAATGTCTTCCTAATATCTAATCTAAATCTGCTCTGTTTCAGCTTCAAACTGTTACCCCTCATCCTATCACTGCACTCCCAGACAGAGTCCCTCTCCAGGTTTCCTGTAGCCCCCCTTCAGCTACTGGAAGGTTGCTCTAAGGTCTCCCTGGAGCCTTCTCTTGTCTAGGCTGAACAAGCCCAACTCTCTCAGCCTGTCCTCGCATGGGAGGTGCTCCAGCCCTCTGATCATCTTCGTGGCCCTCCTCTGGACTCACTCCAACAGATCCATGTCCTTCCTGTGCTGAGGACTCCAGAACTCTTTAATAACTAAGTATATATGCTTACAGATAATAACTTCTAACCCATAACTTTAATATTAAAATTAATCCAAAAATTCAAAACACGGGACCCATATAGAGCTCCGGTAGTAGAATAAATCAGCCTTGTAGTGCTCAGCGTGCATGCAATAACCTTTGATACCAAAACACAGAAACAGATTTATGTTCTCAACACTATCTTCTTTGGTTTGAAAATTTTGTCCCTATTCAATATTTAATGTAAACACTCAAAACTAATATAAAAAACTAAAACTCATACTTACTAAGTAGTGTTTTTCAAAAGCTTCTACAGATGATAAGGCCTCTTTAAGTTTCTTATAAGGGCTCTGCAATGCATTGGCTTTAGAAAAAATGCAGAACAAGGTATCACAAATACATTCTTACTTTAATAACACCCCATCACCTTTTTCCTTCTGTAGAAAGTGGAGAGAAATCTTAAAACTAATTTTATGTGGGAAATGTCACTACCACTTAGAGACAGATCACTAACTTATCCACACAGTATTTCATAAGCTTTATTCAATGTGGAAACACACACAATTGTACTTACATACCATATTGTGGCAGGAGTAATAATCCCCCAACTCCCCCCAATTAGTGGATTTACAAATCAGCAAGACAGAAGCCTACTGTAATTTGAAGACATTATACTACCTCAAACAACGCACTTCATAGGAAAATGGCTCACAAGATCAATTTTTTTTCTGAATAGCCAGGCACCATAAATACAACAGGCACCACAGAACTGAATTAAGAATCGTACATCATACCTGCAAAAGCAGGCAGAGTGTCAGCCTGTCAGCTAATGCTTCAAAGATACTGATTACTTTAGCATATTTAACATCTGGAATCTTCTTCCCATCAGAAATACCTTTGTGAGTGATAAAATCCACCCACAGTAAATAAATTTGATTGTTCAGCCACTCAAATACCGCTTTGTGGCTACAGCGGTAGGTTTCCTATTTGCATCAGATCAAGGATGCTCCATTTCTTTTTCAATTAATTTTATTTTTAATACTTGTCTGAAAGTGTTAAAAAACTTTATTCAAATCCAGTACTGTTCAAGACGATTTAACTAAATGCTGATAAACGGAGCACTAATGAGAAAAATTACACCTGCAACAGTAAATACACTGATAATTTAAAGTACCAGACACACATTAAAATAACTCGGTAAGAGACAACAGAGCTCTGGCAATGCCCTCCTATATGAAGGGATACTTGGAAATTATTATGACTGCTGTATTTATATACTACATATTAAAGAATGTCAATTATTAGAAATAAAGCATACATTCCTCATAATACCTGTTTCAGGGCGTTCTGCTCCCAACCCTGCCAACAAATCAACAGTTCTGTTAAGGTCTTCTGAGTTGGGTCCCTTTTCTGATACAAGTCCACACAGATAACCCAGAGATTTTAACTGCAAGAGAAACCAGATACTTGTTTTCAATATGCTACAAAAATCAATATAGACTCTTTTTACTCTATTACATCATTCCCCTAATAAAAGATATTTCTATTGCCATCATATTACACTGCTTATAGGACCTGTATTAAAGTTGCTTCATACAGAAAAAAACAGAAAATCTTCAAAGGAATGTTATTCTTAGAGTAGTAATTAATTTTATTAAGAACTAAATGACACATAAGTTACTGACTCAAATAACATTGGAACACAAGCATATACAGACATCCCTACACGCTTAACACCTAATCAAATTAAATCCTTGTGGTTTTGCATACAAGCACGGACATAGCTTGAAATGTTCGGCAGTAACCACCAAAAATAATTTCTAGAGACTGCGGCTGTACTTTTGAAAACTATTTGACCAAGAAATGCAGGCAGTTTCCAATACACTGACTAGACAAGCTTGCAAATCCAACCAAAGTATAGCATTTGGGTGAAAAATCTTTTGGAAAAAGAGATGATCGCATAGCTAAGAGTGTTAAAACAGTGCCACACAACTACTGTAAAATCCCTTCTAGACAGCAGCTGGTACGCTTGACACAGAAGTCAGAGTATACTGTCCTGAAGTTCAGTTCTGTTGGTCACTTGGTTAATTCATTCACTATGACTTAATCAACTACAAAGGTAAGCCAACCAAAATAAAAATGGCCTCGGCTTGTCATACTACAACATACCATATAAAATGGGGATGACCATTAACTTTTTTTTTTTTAATTTGACTTAATTTTTGTCAGTAGTTGCTAAGTTTCTTTCATTCAGTCAGCTTCATACTGATACTCATTATTTTACAACTCTTCCTTTACTCTTTCTGTTAAAAGTGCTAAGAATGGGAGCAATGTTTCCAGTCTAGGTATACACCTTCCAGAAGGTAGGCAAAGATAATGAGAACAATCTGATGCACTCATCACCGCTTTAAACAGTTCTTCAGCTCCTTTATTCTGACACACACTCCCCTTATTTAAAAAGTAAAATAAATTAAATAAAATAACTCTTCGAGGTGAAATTGTCTTTCTGCACTTTTGTAATAAGACAAGGACCTCCTAGAGTCGGTTAGATGATTCTGAAGCTTACTAAAGTATGAACAAACTACAATTGAAATAAATGGAAAATACTCTACAGGCTACGCAAACAAAAGAATGAGCTTATGCTGGTCCTCCAAAAACATCCACAAAGATCACAGTATGCTATTTCAGTAATTTCTGGAGTATGCCATCTTTCAAAACTGTTTTTCAACAGTGGAAAGCAGTAGAAACCATAGACAACAATGTTTTCATAGAAATGGAGTAAGCTGAACTTGAAAAGGTATTAACATTACTAGGCAAGAGGCCTGACCAAACTTAAAAGGCCACTGCATAACATTTACTTTATGGTAAGGAGTGGTAACTAAAAGATATCAAACTGTTATTTATTTGCCTCTTTCACAAGCCACCAAGCCTAACACATTCAGTAACATTACGGATTTATTACTAACATACTAGCATACTGAAGAAATAATGAACTCGCTACGCAGATTGTTGTCATCTCTCTCTATTTGCAATGATTAATGCATTCACATGTGGGCAGCTTCTGCTGTAATAAAAATTCATGCTCTTTCTCTCAGTTGACATGGACTGAGTTCATGCTGGAGTTTTATTAGCCAGTCATTATCAAACTAATGGTGAGGGAGAGGGGACAAAGAGCTGAACATACCCTAGTTATTTCTAGGCCTCATTTGTATGACAGTGGAAAAAGTGGATATAAACCCGTATGCCTCATCTAAACTAGACTCAAGACAACATACAAACCCTCCTGTTATATTCCACAACAAAGAGCGCAAAGTATGTTCCACAGAAAAACATTGTTTTACTTCAAAATTGCAATACTACAACTGCAACACATCATTTGCTCACCTTCTCAGTGGCGTAGCTCCATAAGCCAACTGTGTGGGAAACATTTGCATCTATTTGAGCCCTATCGCAGCAGCCTTCTATTCTTTGTAAGACTTCCAAACAACTCAAAAATACCCAACAATCCAAAGCTCCAGGAGGAACAGAGACCTGAAAATGAACAGGTAAAATTAACTGCAAAATAAACATTAGCCAAATGAGAAAATACTTCAGCAAAACACTTTTCTTGGTTCAACATAGCAGAGCCTCTTGCAAGAGCTTACTCTTAAGAATATACAAAAACCAAGTAAACTCTGAATACCTTCTGAATAATTTACATATATTCGTTCATGAAACAAGGAAAGCTAAGCAACTGAACAGTGATTACATTCACTAGATCTGATACATTCATCAAGATGAAAAAGATGGAAAAGATGACTCATAGGTACTAGATACTTGGAAAAAGTCCAAAAATTTGAAAACTGAGTCTAAGGAAAGCAGAGTTAAGGAGACATCAAATCCAACTGGGTCTGAAATTAGAAGTACAATAAGTACTAGATTAAAAAAACAATTAAAAAAAAATTAGTCTTCAAGTTTCCTTCACAACAAAAAGTTTCTTAATCAAAGGATGAGACATCTGTCATGGACATTTAAATAAAGAATGAAGATAAAATCAAACAGAAAATAAAACCCACCACACAGAAAGAAAATGAAATAAAAAAAAGAAGACCAAGAAGGGAGTAACAATCAGGATATAGAAGAGTTTGACACTAGAATATTTCAAGAACCAAGACAAAGATAAGCATAACTAAAGATCTGGAATATAATCACAGCAATGGTGTCTCAAAGTGCCGTTCATAAACAATGCAAAAAATTATTCTTCTATAAAGGTTATGAAAGTGTTGAAGTCCATTAAAAAGTAGGTAATTGACCAATGTGATAGGGAAGTTCAACGTGCAAGCTTTATTATTTGAAAAAAAAATAAAGATCTGAATTCTGAAAGCATTTTCAAGAAGAGAAGGATTGTAAGAACAGAGTAATTCAGATTTCCACTGTGTTCAGTGCTGGTTCTCTCACAGCCTGAATTCCTACACTCAGTTTGGATCACCACAAGATGACAGAAACAGAAATAAGAGATGGTGCAAAGAAGAGTCCCATACACTGAAGGCACAGGATAGTCTAGGGGTGGAGGAAAAGAGGGACTGCAGGAAGTCCTTTCAGAGATTTTGAAGACTGGTTGTGTTTATTTTGGAATGAGAAAAAACCTACAAAATACAAACACAGAATACTATGTATCGGAACTGCATCATAGTTTTAGAATATATGAAGCTGTTGGCAATGCATCTGAAGCAGATTTTCTGCTTTTAAATGCAGATGAACAGATGGAATTCATGGTACTTACTATCACAATGTCAGACAGACATAAGTTAGTAGCTGCAGTTATAATAGCATGGAAAACTAACAGAGAACCAGACACCCCCAGGATTAAGGCACTGGATGAGTCACAAGATGAAATCTAGAAACATTCTCAAGTATACTATGTTGTTCTTAAAGACATATTTCAATTCATAGACATCTATGGTCATACATGGAGGATGATCAGTGTACAACCCTGACAAAGCCTCTCCAGAGGATTAAAATGTACCAGCAGAAACTAAAGTATGCAAAGAGGAGGTGTAAAGCATGGAAACATGCAATATGACAAAATGCTTTGAGCATCATCACTTGTTTCTGCCTCTTTCTTCTGCCACTAAACAAGATAACTGCTTTTTGTTACAAACTACTAGCCTGCATATCAATATATTAACAGCTCTGCCTTATGCTCATCAATAAAACACTGATAAAGATTTAAAGGATGGTAACTACAGTTCAAGAGACTGATAATAAATGCAGGAAAGGAGGAGACAAATTACTTACCAGCTTAAGAAGTTAACTTTCCACCTCAAGACTAGAACAGTTTAACTAAATACAGGTTTGGGGTTTGGATGCGATCTCCATATTTCTTCCCAAAGACATCCTCATGATGAAACACTCAGCTGTAGCACTGTTACAATCTGTTATCACAGCATCATTCTGGTAACTCACAGACAGTGTTTACTGTATTCTGGTCACTGACATCTAAACTTTAAAAATCTTGTAATATCATCATTACATCAAAATAATTTACATAATGGAATGTATTACACTGACTCACTTCTAATAGCTTGAGTTCTTGCACGCAGTTGTGAAGAAGTTCCAATGCTCGCTGAGAAACCTCCCATGGCCTTTGCAGGAAGATTAATAACGTGCACTGTCGAGAAAACAGGTAACTACGCAAGTCCAGTAGGGTAGCTTCTTGGTTCTGAATTAGCTCTCTCTTCTCCATGTCTATTGGTTTTCGGAGAATCAAACCATTCCAGCTCCTCACTGGCTGGCAAAAAAACGTCAGCCAGTTTGCACCATCTAAGTAAATAAAGTTAATATCCAAGCATCAACTACTGCATTTTATCAAAGTCACTTCTTCCTCTCTCCAAAGGTTGTGAGCTGGCTCATTCTTTCTGAAGTTTATCATACGGATAAATGACTTAAAGTCTTAACTTTAAAAACAAAACAAAAGAACAGCAGAACTTCCACAGCTAAGTCGATAACTGAATTTCAGCATTTAAATCCCACCATCATTTTGCCTTACTTGTATGTTTGTTATTAGTATAGTGGTGTTATTAGTATAGTATAGTGGTTCATTATTTCTTTCTCAGCAATTAAGACTACCTGAAGTTCTAAACAAACACGCTTTATCTACAGAAGTTTTCCTTACTCAGCCATCATTGCTAGATGTGCCTCCAAATTTCAGGTACAGCATCAAATTGAGTGAGGACAAATATTTCACTGCAATCACTCCTAGACTACATTTTTACTGGACTCATAACACATATCTGCTTAAAGCTGCTGTTATATAACAACATATCCTGTAGTTCATTATAACAGTTTAGAGTTACTCTTCTTGTACAGTATTTTTTCTTGAAGAGAACATTAAATTTTCTGTAGTGCAAATGAAGCACATATCTCTATCTAGGTTTTTTTGTGATTATCAAATGTCTCCAGTAATTTGAGGCAAAACCTAAAACCATTTTTCCAGGAAGCTCTTTATTGAATAAATTTGCAATGAGTCGTGAAAACAGCAAATGCAACCCAGCCAGGTCGATACTTGGATAATTACTGAGTTTCAGGGCTCCATTTGTAATGATCACTAAATAACAGCAAAACACAGCTTTTCATTAAAAATTACTTCTAAGCCTCAGAGATAAAAAACCAATAACAGAATATAACTGATGTAATCCTGAATTCAAATACAGCAACAAACAAAAGCACCAACTGCCTAGTGCATCTTTACTGCAATGTCCATCTTTTTCTCCCATGTACACATATGGTACCCAATGCACAGGGTTGTTCTAGCGGGAAACACAGTAAAGAAATTAATAAAATGTTGAATAAATGTTAAATTTAAGACACTTACCACCAGCCCCAAAGTTGACAACGTATTGTGAAAACAAGGCATCCAGTTCATCATACTGCACTAGCGCATCTTCAAATTGCTGCAGCATCTCAAAGACAAAGGCCAGTTCTTCCTTTTGACACAAAAGCAATACAACGAGCACGTTACTGATATTAATCATGTCTGGCATTACAGCCTGCCCTCGTCCATACAAAGAATTCCAGGAACTACCTTCTCCATCATTTTTCACTTTTTCAGTATTTACACATACATAAAAGCCTGCTGTTGTAGCACAAGCACCTCTTCTTCCTAACACAGGTTGGTTCACAAAGGAAGGTTAAATCAAATGCTATGCCAGTAAATTCTGTTGTGTATTCAGATCCTGAGTCACTACAAGATATTGCTCATACATCTACCAGAAGTTCAAGTTTGAAAAAAAAAAAAAAGCTGAAAACTCTTTTCCAGTAATTGTAATACTTTTTCCCCTTTGTTTACACAGCCACTGCAGTATCAATCCAGGTTCAGTTATACACAGACAAGACAGCCGAGGAGGTAAATAGAAAAAAATCTGATAATTAATTCTCATATGCAAGAGGTAGAACATTAAGCTAAAGGATATGAATGTGTGTGCAGAATGGCACTGTACAGAGGCTAGAAAATTCCAAAGGAATCCAGATATTTAACTCTACCAAACTAGAGTGTCTTGCTTTTCTCTGTAGCAGCTAAAACAAACATGTATTTTAAAATATTAAAAAAAAAAAAAAATAACAGAAGGCATTGTCTATATGGATTATTTCAAAATAGATGTTTTTTAGATAATCATCTCCATACATATTGATAATAACATAAACAAAAAAAGCACAGTAACATTCATACTAAACCACAATTACAAGTTTGAGTGTCTTTGCGCAAGCACAGTAACGGGACATCTACCCAAAAATCAGAAGCACCTACTAAAACACCTTCCAGATCTAATTTGTTTGCTTCCGTTGCAGTTCATAAAACTTCGACAAGTCTGAAGAGATTCCACTTCTGTATAGCCACATAACAAAAGCCTGCCACAAACGAGATCTCAAAATGCTGCTCTTATACACCTTCATAATTCCTGCCCCAACCCTCAAAGAATGAGCAGGACATTAGAAGTACCAGAAAGCCAACTACAATTTTAAAAAGCCATCATTAAAGCTAGGACTCAAGCACTTTCTTCTATAAAAAGAGACTCTTACCTGGACCATGAAATACTCACAGAAGCTCCACCCTGGCTCAGTCCTTTTCTCTCTCAAAGTTCTCATGTCATCTTCAAACTTGCCTAAGTTTTTGGTAAAAGACATGAGAAGCAATGTCCTGAGTTTGGTCAGGAAGGCATTCCAAGATTCCTGAGAACGGGAAGAGTCTTTCAAAGGATCAGAAAGTACCACACATCTGTAAAGACATGATGAAAATTATTTTTGAGGAGGTAAACATGACCACACATAAATGCACAGTTGAATACAACACAAAACTGACAGATTCTAAGTAAAAAAGATTTAACTTTTCATTGAACACTAATCAGAGAAAAACAAGATCGAGGGTTACGTTTGTTTGTTTGGAGAGGTATGTTGAGGCTTGGGGTGTTTTTTGTTTCAATTCTTTTTAGTGTTTTTTAAAAAACTTCTCTGTTTATGTTTAAGTATGCAGTATCATTTATTGAGAAGACTTAAGTGTTTTCCACAAAACGAGCTCTATAAAGCTTTACTGTTTTTAAAGCAAATAATGGATCCATTATTCCAGCTGCATAAACAAAAGTAACGCCATAGCTGTCCAAGGGGAAAAAAACCCAGTCTGCTAGCAGTACAATCAGCAGAACTGTAATTATAGTTACTCCTGGCAAGGTTTTATGCAAGGTACAAATCAAGATCCATTAGATCACATCTAGTCAGTCTTTTTTTTGTAACTCACTTAAAATAATCCTCCATGCTATATTCTTACAGTATCTCGATTTGGTTTTACATATCCTACGTGCTAAAACTTCCATTGCGTTTCTCCAGGACAGAGAGGTGGAATAATGGAGCATATCCTATTAATTCAAAATTAAATCAGCCTTTTTTACATCATTTTCTTTCCTCATTTTTTCTACCACAATTTAGTAGCATTCACAAAACTACCAGTTTCTCTAAAGGCTGAAAAATCTCTCCAAGATAAAACCACCATTTCTGGTCAAAAAAGTCATCTTGTCCTACAGCAAAATGATTAAACCAAGCCAATTAATCAGTTAGAAACCAAAAGCAAACTGAATCGGAGTTCTTCAAACTATATGTTTGAAGTAATCCTGTAACATGCCAAACAAAATAATGTGTGTTATAACATGCTGACCTGCCAGCCACTCTCGGCTCATAGCAAGGTACAAGTGCCTTCATATACCCTTTTCAACTTCAGATGTTCATCCTGTCACTCATTCTTAAGGGTGAAATCTCCCATTGAGAGTTAACTCTTAAGGTTAAAAGAAAAAAAATGTAATGTAGAATAGATTCAGTGTAATGTTTCAGAATAAGGAAGACAGAGTGTATTTAAGTCGGTTTCAAACTAAAATTTTTGCGGTTTGTTGACTTTAATGAAAGCAGAATCTTTCATATATCCATTATTATGTTCCTTAGAATAAAAGATCTGAAGAAACTGGCTTTAAGTCAACTATCTCATAGCAGAAAGGTCACTAAGAAAAAAGGTAGAAAGTAAAATAGTAAAAAACAAGCTCTACTGGCTTCATATTCCCCTATCACCTCACTCCCACTACCTATAATTCTGGTAAAATTTCTTGCAAGCACCTAAGCAAACAAGAAATCCTGAAGTACTAAAAACTAATTGTTCCCACACTGTTCCCCTCTCAGGCAGGAGGACATACTTGAAAGCTTTATGAAACACAATTCAAAGCCACCACAACTCCAGGAAGAACTGAAAATAAACTCCTCCCTTTACTGCTTATGTCAGCCTTCTTCAAAGTGTAGGTCTTATGGTATCATCAGTTTGAATTCTGGACATCAAAGCAAGACCTTGAATGAGCAAGGAACCTGTTACATAGGGAGCTCCATTTTTAAATCAACACACTAGTCAAAGGTTAAAATGTGTGCAAGGAAAGGAATGCTTACCTGTCACTTTGTTTGTTACAAAAATCATTTCTTATTTTATCTACTATAGAGGTTCGGGGAAGGATATTTGTTTTGTTCTTTTTCTTGGCATCACTTTCAACTACCACAATCAGCCAGTCCACCGAGTTGTGAGCTCTGAGAACATTCTGCCACTTGGTGATATCATCCTTGACTGTAGTTTTGTACACTTCCGTGTCCTGGGATGAAAAGTGGTGAATCATCAAATCAAACAGACATTCTGAACAGTTTCAAAAAGCAAATTTTGTTCCAACAGAAGACAAACTGAAAAATATGTTGACAATAAGTTCACCTATGGAAAGAAATCAAACGAGGCAAAGTGTAGTGAGGTTGTGGTCTTTGAATCAAATTTATTTCTACTATTTTGGCAACAGTAACTATAAGAT
The DNA here is from genome assembly GCA_013389865.1 of Piaya cayana. Taxonomy (NCBI): domain Eukaryota; kingdom Metazoa; phylum Chordata; class Aves; order Cuculiformes; family Coccyzidae; genus Piaya; species Piaya cayana. The sequence continues at coordinate 51,191 of WAAB01015986.1, forward strand.
AGTATTCAGTATATTAATATTCTTTACATAACTGAAATTAAGATTTTAAAACATAATTTAAACATCTTACTTTACACATACTTGAACTTTACATAAAAACATGTTTAAAATTATACAGCTAAACTGTTTTATTCTCACATAGTAACAGAAGTGTGACATTTGTGCCTTCCAACACTGCTCAAATCTTAAACTGTTTAAAAGTTTTTTCATAGAAACCACAGAAGTCTGTTGCTTGGCACTTTTTTGGCTTCTGGACTGGTTTTAAATAGATCAATTCAGACACCTCTAAAGACTGTTCTGGATACTTTTTGATTGGTCACAGATCAGATGTCACCTTTGTCCTTCAACTGGATAATTAATTCAGAACAGGGGCCAACCAAAAAGCAGTGAACTGTAGGTAAGCAGGATTAAGACATTCCAAATTTTGTCCAGTTTAGACTGCTGACATGTACTAATGTACAACACGTGGAAGATGAACTAAATTAAAATAAATATCTGCAGCGTGAACCTTGTAAACTGATAATTCATAATTGCAATAATCTAGCCACATTTCTGCATCGTGAAGCAAGTGTGCTGAGCTAGTGCAGTAACGCTGCTAGATCTTGTTGGGGGAGTTTGTGACAAAATCCTGAAAAAATGTTATTCAAAAGCCTGTTATCTTAGTGTCAAGCAACATTACAAAGAGATACTGCTTATGGCAAAAAGGACTCAAAAGGGATTCAAGCCGACCAAGTTTCCTTTCCAAAATACTGGGTACACATGCTTACAGAACAGAGTTAACAGCTCAAATAAGCATGAAAAGCAAATAAAAAAGTACCAGAGACTGCATGCAGAACATCAGAACAATTTCATTTTAAAATCAGAATACTCTGTTTTTCATTATGTTTTCCTAATACTCACACAACATTCCGTCCAGTAAATATGAAGAAAGGGAAAAGTCAAAAGAGCCTTATTTCCCTCTTTGGGTAGTAGCTCCTCTTTAAACTGAACAAAGTTAGATTCTAGATGAATCATCTTTGGAGCACGGCCGTAAGACCTACAAAGGTTAAAAACTTAAATTGGTATATGAGATATACATAGCAGAATACAAAATTGAATGTGTATTTTCGGGAAGAGAAATAATTGAAATGGTCGGGTACTGGAAATTCACAAACAACGCTTACTTCAGTTTGTATGAAGTTAACTAAAATTTTGTATCATTTGAAATTAGACAGATGCTACTTTTAGCAAGAACAGAAGCCAGACGATTTCATTAAAAGATTTCCTATACCTCTAGGACCTCTAAAGGTAGCAATAAGAAAATTCAAAAAATATTTTTTTCCAATCAGAAAACAGCGTGCCACAACAAACCTTCTGCAGAAAAGCACACCTAGTTCCACATAAGTTCTGCCTATATTATCATTAAGACGAAAGTACGTCACTTTCAGAATGTGGCTGCCAGAGCGCATCAAAGCAAACACCAAGATAAACCCACAAACCACAAAACCAAAAAGAGAAACCCAGCACTACTACCATTTTTCTTTAGGTGAAGTTAAACATAGCTGAAGTGTGGCGATCATCCTGAAGTGCACATTTACCTTGATTACCTGAGTTCTCCTTTCCCTAAGTCAGTTGCTATAGTCAACTCAATTCATGGTGAAAGCTTCTCTGTGCACAAAAAATACACACTTTCCCTCTTCTAAAAGCACACAGTGAAATAGTATCATAGAATAAAATGTAAGCTTACCTCCTCCATTCCATGGGTTCTCTAGGAAGCTGCTGAGAAAGTGTAGGATATAAGGAAGAAAATAAATTCTGATCTCCAGCACCTAAAAGTGAAAAGCATTTATATAGTAGCATATGCAAATTCCAGAAAAGAGATTAATAAGCTACGCTACTAATGGTTTCTTGTTTCAATAAAAGGATTTAATTTGTCTGCTATCTGGAAACTGGAGTCTAGCACTAACCTAGACTTTTTTTTTCCCCCCAAACACATGCTCTCACAACCTAACACAACACTTTCACAAGGCACACGACACGTACTGTTAGACCTTCCTCTTATGATTTTCCACATCGCTACTTAATCCATACACTGAAGAGAGTATCATTCATACAGCTTGCCCAACTCTGAAAACAAAACACGCCATTCCTCAGCCGGAGTCACTGGCTAAGCAAAGCGTATTTAAAAACTTCAAGACTGTAGCCTTCATAAAACTGAAGACCGATTGGGTAGTGGTTCACATCCCTTTTGTAACAGGGCCTACCATGAGAAAATGAGCATTAGCACGTGTTCTGTGTTTTACTGGGTTTGATTCCTCTTTCCCTGCTTTTTGGGGCTGCTGTTAATTCAAAAGCAGCTCCATGCCCACCACGCTGTTCTTACCATCTTCAGAAATGTCAGTGCAGGATTGTTGGAGCTGGCCCTACACAAACACAAAGAGGTGTGGCTAAGCTTTAATCATTTGGGCTTTCAGTAACTGTGTGAAATGCCAACACTATTGGTGTTCCTACTTATATACAACATGGAACAAGAGTCCATCACATGACAAAGATATAATCAGCAGTCTATGAATATCAATTCTTAAATTCTGTTCTTTCGGGTGCATGGAGGACAAGACAAGGAAAAGAAAGAGACAGGCTTAAAGTAAGTTCTTCCAACTTCTGATCAAAATCAGCATATTTGAGTGAAGAGCTGCTAAACTCTGCAACGAGGTACTCTGTTGGACATTGTATGAATTCAAACTGAGCAGCTGACCATACCAGCCAATGCATAGTGCCCGAAGAGTCACAAATTGCATTGCACTTAAACAGAAGACATGCCATTTGATCTCTGGCAAACAGATATATCCAAATGAGAAGGGAGTAAGGTAAAAAAGACATTTACCATTGCACTTGATCACAGATCTAAAATCTGTTATGTCACGTGCTCTCCCTAAATCTGGGAGAATGAGCCGGCTTGTACTTGTTTCCTTTAAACTTATCAAATCTCTTACCTGCATACTGCCCTGAGTTATCACAGCTATTGCTCCCTTCCCTATACTTCATCCTTACTGCCTCATATTTGGCATGCTGCATTCTCCTCTTTTATTTCCAACAGATTCTACTCCTTCCCTGCCCCTTCCCAGGCTCTTGAGCTAAAGAGCTATATTTTGCAGTTAAGATTTTAACAGATATATAAAAGTAATTCTGCTAATTTCTAGTAGTTTTCCACCTTTTTCCTTTTTACAATCATCTGCCGCTGTACAGCTCAATCTGAACAGAAAGACCTTCTTACCTTCCTGTGGAACTGGAAGCTAAGGTTGGAGAAGCACCTGACATCGCTGCTTCTCCTTCCCATCAAGCAATCTCATTTCCTGGCACACAGCCAGGAATTACTTCTACTGTGGTTGAGCACGCTTTAGTTTATCTTGGAAACCCTTTTCTAGTTTACACACTTTTTCCCAATTTTCTCACATGTATTACTTTGATTATCAGCACCTAGCATAATTCTACCACCACACAATTAAAAAAAAAATTTAAAGACTGACTAAATGCGAGAATAAGCAAAACCAGTTCTTCTGATACCTGACCACAACAGCCATTATTCAATGGTAGAATTTCCTCGAATAGCTAAAAACCAAAACACAAACAACCCCCCCATTCTACTATCAGTGCTTTACCCTTAAGTCTCCAGAAAACTACTGACCAAGCACTTCATTCTTGACTCTTAAGCGTACCACATCAAATCTTATTTAAGACCATAAACAAATACCTAAAATGAATACCGAAGCAAATGTCAGTCAGATTGTTAATGCCGTCTTATACCAGGTTACACCACCTCTACGAGCCGGACTGTGGAGAGCAGTCTATTGATTTGCAACTCTCTGCTGCCCACAGAAAAGGAAACACAGCTTAGTGATTTAGCAACAGCATGACCACCGCATCAAAATGACAGCCCATGAAGCTGGGAGCCTGACTGAAAGAACAAACTATGTCTTCTACCTCAACAAAGTGCTCTTGCTGTACTGCACCTAAAAATCCAATGTATGCAAAAAAGTCACTTCTGAACACAGCATGTTCAGTAAAAAGGATTATTCAAGAATACAGATGAACTAGTAAATGTTCAAGCAAGATGTTTAAGCATCTTGCTATTCCAGATAACCACATCACATTATCAGCTTAAGAAAGATATATGTATTCCAAAACCAGTCAATTTTTCCTCCTGCATTGGTGCTGAGGGCATAAAATACACATAGGAATGTATTTTATGACGGATGTAAGACTATCCTCTGGGATTAGAAGAGGGAGAACAGATCTTCAAAGCAAAATATCTCAGCTATTTTTTAACACAGATGAAACACTGTTACCACGTATTACAAACACCCAAATATCTATAACTTTTCAGATTCTGCTCAGCTATTCCCTGCATCTACTGTAATCAGCATGTTTGAGCAGTTCAAGCAAAAAACACTAAAAATGAATTTATCAGCACTGACATGGGACAAACACAAGGCTAGGCAGTAGTAAGGACTTGTAAGGACCACGAGATTGGTAAGATGCACATTAAATTGTTAACTGCTTGCTACTGGACTGGGGAGAGGAACAGGACGACCTCAGGATAAAGAGACTCTGAAGAGGAATATGCACTCTTTGAGGCAGCTGATTGATACAAAATAACCATAAAATACTGTCTTTTTTTTTAGTTTGAAGCCTGCCTAAAAACTCCCAAATCCCTAAAAATCTAATTTTTTTCCTAACACTTCCCAAACGTCTCAGCTGCTTACAGGCTTTGTCACTGCAGTATTTGTATATCCCACAATTATTTCTTTCCCCTAGAGGAAATTATTCCAACTCACTAACTACATAAGCAGTGTAAAACGAAAACTCCTGAGGTCAGATGACTAAAGCTGGCAAATATTTTTCTTTGATACCAATGACAAACCTAGTTAACATAGATAAAAGGCTTCAAATACCTTTAAACACTCAGTGCCAAGACTACAATTTAGTGTGCTTTTTTTTCGTTTTTATCCCCAAATATCTGACATGGCTAACCTTTGCAGCCTATTAAAGTGGATCCACTGGGAAGTTTTATAAGGTTGGCATTTTTTTCCTATTAGCTTGTTTTAAAGATCCTCCTCCCCTCAACCCAGATACATTTTAAAAAGAGGTCCAAAAACAAAAACACAAGACAGCTTGAAGAAGAAAATCCTTTTAGTAAAGCTTTACCCCTATACTTACTGCTGCACTACTAAATCTCTGCAACCGGTGTTAACACTAACAAGAATATGCTGCTACTTCTACATGACATATGTACTGAGGTATTTAAGTACAGAATAATATTGGATTGAGTACAAGATAGTGATCACTTACAATTCAGACAGGCGTGCTGTTCAAGAACAAGGAAAATGCATTTACAGAATACAATTGTTTAAAGGGTCTCACTAGCAGCAAATCATTCTAATCACTTGGGCTACACACCACTTCTTGTCAGCACATTTTTTTATTACATCTACCTAACTAGTAGCAGAACTCCTCTTGAATCAAGCAGCTCTTCCAGTCCCAGGACAATATTCATAACTGCAAGCATTTTCACTCCAAGAAGCCATAAAATTCTTCCCACTTCCCTTTTACTTCTATTAACCTTTTTCTGTTCATGCTGCTCTTGTAGATATTTGAGAACATTTTCCATTCTTGGGCCTACAATGATTTTGCCAATAGTTTTGATCTTGCTGTATCACAGCATATTCTGAATAGGGACCAGATGAAAGTGATGCATCCCATTCTCTCCAAAGATTATATATAAGTTCATTGCACTAACACAGAGTGAGAACAAATATGCACACACACTACACAGAAACATAAATGACAAGCTGGTAAACAATATTCAAGAACTGCATGAGGACAATTACAAAAGCAACTTGCTAGNATTGTTTTAAAGATTATGTCAAGTCAACATTGCACGTTCAAGACGTCCGATGCAAACACTCAACTTGGCTCTTCAGATAAAAAACAGTGATGCTAAAATATATACTTCTCTAGCAGTAAGAAAGCTAGAAGCTGACTGAAAATACTTTGTAAACATACAAGGTCTGGTAGCAATCAGATAGATTGCTACGAACTTGAATTCAGAGTTTGCAAGGTAATGCACCAGAGCAAGTGCAACCAGACCTAGACAGGACAACTCCTCAGTGGGTTTACAAACTAGTAGGACTGACAGTATGGAAAAGCGATTCAAAATAATTTGGAAAGAGGTTGTCACAGCACTCAGTCCTACCTGACAAGAATCATTTAATACCAAAGAGGATATTACCATCTTAAGAAAAGGGGAAAACACAGAGAGGAACAGCATCATTCCATGAATATACTATTTTTTATGCACTTTTATGACTGTCTGTTTGCCCAGAGAAAATGTGTTTTGACTTTTTTTTCAGACAGTTCACCTAGCTGAATTCTATTAATCTAAACTCTCTATTAAAACAAGGTTTTTGCGTCTATTGCAAATAACATAAATAGAAGACCACTGCATCTACACACAAATCCTGAGGACAAAATTATTAAGTTACAGTACTGACATGAAAAGGGTGGTGATAACTACACCTGCAATCAGCATCAAATATACAAGCCACGCGGGAGCTGCAATTTTTATTCTACAGGACACAGCCTGGACATAGAGCACTAAATTCAGGATTGTACCAATAATAAATAACTACCATTAAAATAGAAACTAACTCACAGATTTGAATGTATAACTCTCTCTACCAAAGAGGCATTCCTTTCAGAGTACTGTCAAATTTATTTCCAGTAGATAAAAACATTTGTTTACAAAACATCTCTGGTATGCACAGTGTTGAAAGTAAATTTCATTCCAAACAAAACTCTCTCTTCAGTTCTCCCTTCTTAAGAATAAAGCCTAAGTGTTAACAGAAGTATTCATGACACAAGTGTTTACCTGACAGAGTTTAATCTAAATCCTGTAACAAGGGGAAAGATTTATGTTGAGACACAACCTCACTTAACCCTCACTCTTCCTTCATATAATCAAAATCTAGACTTCCCCTTCCTCTTGCAGGTCTATTTTCCCCTCATGTGCACCTGCTAGGTGGGGCAGTTATCCCAGAAAATTCCAACTGGCTGAAATCAGAACCACAAAGCAAAATATAAACTGTATTTGTTTAACAGTTTCTAATATCATGGCTTTGAATGTGTCTTCCAACAAATCAACACCAAGCCAACAATTCTTTTCCTAGAAGACCAAGCTGCACCTCCTCATAAATCACCAGCAATACTATTTTCAATATCAGATAATTGGGCTTGACTGAATCTGATGTTTGGAATTCTGAAAATATCCTTGCATAAGGAGGCCAGAGTCCTCTTCTGCACTTACCAACAAAAAACCAAGCCTGACATAAAACTGCATGTACTTTAACAGGCTGAAAAATACATTACCTACTGAAATCGCACGGTAAAGACTGACACATACCACCACCCCCAACCGCATACAGATTCTCCAATTCTGAATACAGGGTAAAGCCAGCAAAACTGAAAAACAATCCACTATAGCCTGAACTTAACATCAACAAGGAAGGCAATTATACTCTCTGGATATTTCTAATATGTACATTTTTCTGATTTTAAACCTGAAGTGAAATGGATTTCAACAGTCCTGAAGTAGGGGAGTACAGAAAATTCAATGCAGATACCACTGACTTCAGTTTATGAACTGTATCCAAATAAAGTGTAAGGAAGAAAAAAAAAACACTTTCACAAAACTCTGAAGAAAATGCACAGAGTTCCATAATTTTATAGACGTGAGATATTTTTTTTCTAAATACCAATATCAGTTTAAGACCTTAATCATCAGTAGGTGTTTACTTCACAATAAGACAAGACATACCTGTGAAATGTTTCTACTTCATAAGCACATAAAGCATTCCCAGTGTTTTACTGATAAAGTGCAAACATGTAATTGTTTATGTCATCGACAGAGATATTGTTGACTGGGAACTAACAGCCACTTTAACCTTTTGTTAAAAGAAAAAAAAGTAGAATTCTCTATGCTGATCTCATTCACCTTATTTTTTTATTAAAAGCATTAGAGATGTGGTTCATGTGCTTGTTTTAAGAGAACTTTGAGTGCCAACCTCTATACTGGTAAGACCACAGGAGTTTGTGATTTTAGACCAGGACCAGTGTGCACATATCTGGACTGCCTGCTTCTGACACCTGTAGGAACTAATTCATTGCTGTGACCACGTGATCTGGTTTGATAAATAAGCTGTCTCAGAAATGTAACCAAAGTGCAGTAGTTAAAGATTAAATTATAATGCCAGTGGGAATCCATCAGCAGGGAATCTCTTCTCACCACAGAGGATGCCTTACTTCCAGTTACTTCTCCTATCCAGTGCAAAAGTACACAGAGCTCGCTGGCAATAAGTTTAAACTTTACGATTTATTGTTGTATTTGAATATCTTTCCCCTGAGCACCTGTAAGCACAACATCTGGGTTTGGTGTTTACTGCAGTCCTGGAACACACAGAAACAGGTCCAAGTTTCACCCCTGCCCCACAAAGGGCAGAAGCCAGCACAGACGTAAATGTAGTTCATGTGCTTGTTTTAAGTGAACTTTGTGCCAAACTCGATACCTGTAAGAGCACAGGAGCTGAAGGGTTTAGACCAGGACCAGAGTGAGCTGGTGGTTTTAGACCAGGACCAGTAAGAGTCGATTGTTTTAGACCAAGACCAGTGCGAGTTGATGGTTTTAGACCAGGGCCAGTGTGAGCTGAAGGTTTTAGAACAGGTTTTAGACTAAGACCAGCACNTGAGCTGATGGTCTTAGACCAGGTTTTAGACTAAGACCAGCACAGGCTTATGGTTTTAGGCCAGGACAAGTGCGAGCTGATGGTTTTAGACTAGAACCAGCACAGGCTGATGGTTTTAGACTAGAACCAGTGTGAGCTGATGGTTTTAGACCAGAACCAGTGTGAGTTGATGGTTTTAGACCAGGACCAGCACGAGCTGATGGCTTTAGNGCCAGGACCAGTGCGAGCTGGCGGTTTTAGACCAGAACAAGTGCGAGCTGATGGCTTTAGACCAGGACCAGCGCGAGCCGATGGCTTTAGAACAGATTTTAGACTAAGACCAGCACAGGCTGATGGTTTTTAAGCCAGGACCAGTGCAAGCTGATGGTTTTAGACCTGGACTGGCACGTGCACATCTGGCTGCCTCCTTCTGACACCTGAAAGACCTAATTCATTGCTGCAACCATGCAAACCGGTTTGTTAAATAAGGCGTCTCAGAAGGATCCAAAGCACAGTAATTGAAGATTAAATTATAATATCAGTGGGAGTCCACCAGTGGGAATCTCCCCACAGAGGATGCCTTACTACCCATGACTCCTCTTATGCAGAGCTCAATGGCAAGAAGTTCAGAGTTTATGATTATTGTTGCACTTGAACATCTCCCCCTGAGCACCTGTAAGCGCGACACTCGAGTTTGCCGCTCGCTACAGCCCCGGAACACACAGAAACGAGCCCGTTTCTCCCCCTGCCCTGCCCAGGGCAGCAGCCGGCGGCGAGGCCAGCCCCAGGGTCACCCCTGGCGGGCGCCTCCACCCCCCAGGGCCGCTCCCTGACAGCGTTGGGGGGCAGCGGGTAGGGCCCCCCCGCCCCTTCACTGAGCGGCCGTTAACGCCCGCCCGGGACCGAGGGAGCGGCCGCTAACGCCCGCCCGGGACCGTTAACGCCCGCCTCAGTCTCGCCGCTGCCACCCGCCCGCCCGCACTCACAGGTGACGATGGGCTTGTTCTCCATGGTGTAGATGACGGGGGGTTTCTCCCTGCCCTCCTCCTCGGCGGGGTCCATGAGCGGGCGGGGTCCTCAGCCCCGGCTCCCCCGCACGCTCGGCGCCATGGAAACAACAACAACGCCGCTCCCCCTGCGCCACGGGGACGGGGAGCGGGGTGGGGGGNTAATCATCAGTAGGTGTTTACTTCAC